>PVJS01002103.1:0-45343 GCA_004027185.1 Glis glis | reverse complement strand
TCCATCCACTGGGGCCCTGCCCTGGTTACTCAGGGGACCGAAGCAGGTGGGGAGAAGAGCTGATTCCAATCAGCATTTATCAATCACCTCTGCATGACAGGCCTGACCCCAGGCCTGGACAGGATCCCAGAGGGTTGGGTTCTCCCGCAGCAAAGCTGCCTGCTGCCTCCCTACCCCCTCCCCACCCCCGGTGCCTTCCCTGGGGACCTGAGGGCCCCGGAGATGCTTCTGGCTTCAGAACCAGAGCACCGGAGGAGTTCTGTAGGAAAGCCACTCCAGGCCCACAGCTGTCAGTCCCCATCTTCCCGCCATGCACAGGCACGTCCCATTCCATAACTGGGAAAAGCTCCGCGGGCCAATGGCAGAGCAGGCGCTCCCTGCATTAGGCAAAGGGGTGGGTTTTTATAAAGCACCTGCTATGTGCCAGCTACTAGTCCAGGCCCTTTACCTAAACTGCCCAGCAAGACTATGAAGAAGCCTAACTATTATACTCCACAGTCAGGGAAAGAGGCTCAAGAGAGTCACAACTTGACTAAAGACATACCACGTAAATGATGGCGTGGAAATTCAATCCGCACCACCTGATAGGGGGCCGTTCTCTCGTGAGGGTCACCTGTTTCCTCCTCCCCAGTTTTCTACCCCAATTGTGGGCAGGTGGGACAGTGTAGAAATGACATGGGCTTTGAAGCTAGACCGCCTGAGTCAAAGCCCTGTTCTACTTTACGAGCTGTGTGATCTTGGACATGCTATTTGTTTTTCTTCTGAGGGGTTAGCAGCTATTTGTGTCAGCAATTTGGTCCTATACGCAACAGACAGAGGGTGTTACATTGGGTTTCAGTGAGGGAGACAGCATAGACACAAAGGTTTTCAAATGGAAAGGTCCAGTTCCTGCACTTCCCATCTTCACCAGCAGGGGTCAGGCCAGTGCCAGGCTAAGACACGCACAGGGCCCAGATCCCAGCCCTGGCAGGAAAAGCCCTGTTTGGGAACTGGGGCTCTCTCCCAGTGGCTATCCCCGACTGGCAAAGAAACAGAGGCTGCTCACCTCTCTGCCCAGGTAGGAGCCTTCCTTTTCAAAGATCAGAGCCAGGTACTCTTCGTTGTTTCTTGCAAAGAACCCCTCAATCTCCTCCAGCCTGTAAGAGACAACTTTGGTGGTCATTCTCCACAACCAGAGGGAATGGGACAAAATTCGTGGGACCAGGAGTATAGCCATGCCTCCCCTCCCCGTGGCTCTGTGGAGTCCTTCTGCCAGCGCTCCAGGGGGACAAAACAAAACAGTCAAGGGGATGCTGCCTGTGTTACCTAACCCAGGTTGTTCGTCTGACCCACCTTGGGTTTTGTTTTGTTTTGTTTTGTTTTGTTTTGTTTTGTTTGCGGTACCAGGGATTGAACCCAGGGGCGTTCTACCTCCAAGCTACACCCCTGGCCCTATTTTTTATCCTTTATTTTGAAACCGGGTCTCACAAAGTTGCGGAGGCCTCACTAAGTAGCTGAGGCTGGCCGTGAACCCGGATCCTCTGGTCTCTGCCTCCCAAGTACTGGGATTACAAGCATGCACGCTCAGAGTTTCAACAGAAAATACAAAAATTATTTGTTTCCTCATTCCAATTAAAAACAGAACATCCCACACATGCTAAACTCTTTTTATCCTAACCTGGCACCTCACCTCCCTCTGCTGTCCCAAGGACACGGCAGCAGCCAGCCCCAGACAAAAAGTGCAGCATGGGCTGATGCTGGAGCCCAGCAGCAGTGTGAATGGATAAGCCAGAGCGGGGTTCAGTGCACCCCCTGGGTGGATGAAGAGGTACCATGGATACCACCGGCCTCAGACCTCCTCCTCAGACCTGCCTGAGGCTGGCAATTAACAAGTCCTCAGCTTCCGGGAAGAGGTGCTCCCTTCATCTCTGTCTCCTTCCCAAGGGCCTTTCAAAGGATCACTTTGAGAAAGGTTGGTAGATTTGGTCCATTTGTTGCTTTTGAGATTCTCTAGGGCTGAAAATGCACTGTGTGTAAGAGAGACAGAGACTCCGTCATCAGGAAATGGGAGAAGGAAGGACCAGATGAGCAAGTGTATTTCTTGGAGAGATGGGGTCTGGTTGTGGAACACCAAACTCTATCAGGACTACATGTTGGACCCAGGGTCATGTGAGGCCCTCTGGAAGGATGGGCAACTGGGAAAGATGAGCTGACCCCGGCTGACACTGGAACACAATGTCTCAGCAGGGCCACGGCTCTGAAGAATGCCAGCACACACACACCTGGAGAGCTCTGAGCACCAGCACTGGCCCGTGCGGCCTCCCCAGCCGGGAGGTTTGCTGGAGGCTGAGCTCCCTCAGCAGTCCCTGCTGCTACATGGACTTGATTCCTCTTGGCGAGAGTCCCCCGAGGTGGGCATTCTCCTGAGTTGTCATTCAGAAGCAAGGGGTCTGGTACTTACAATCTACCTGTCTCCCTCTCTGGGAGAGTTTGCACAAGACACCAAGCACCACTCTGTGCCCACTCTCCTAGAAGAGGCAGCCAAGAAGGCTGCCCGGTAGGCAGGAGAGGGAGCAGCCACCACACTGCTCTGCTGCATAGGGAGCTGAGACCACACCCACACACCCACCCCAGTCCAGCCATCCTCAGTTCCCAGGGCGAAGGCTCTGTGCTCCCGAGCCCCGCCCTTGTCTTCTAAATGGCATTTTCTCTTTGTCCTCCCCATGCCCATTCTGACTGCCAGTGGCCTTCCCTAGGTCAGACCATGTGAAATCCTGCTATGCCCCCAAACACTCCTGAGGACAGGTGGGAAGGAGCAGCAGGGTACAACCTGGAGCGCCCCAACTGTCCTCCTTCCCACCCAGCAGGACGGGCCTTGGTCCTTGGTCAGCACTTGCAGTGGGAGGAAGCTGCCACCAGCCGCTCCCGTGTCTGGGCTCTGGTGAGCTGAGGCGTCTGCCCCACAGGTGCAGGCAGCAGGAAGAATCAACTGGAGCCCCTGCCCTGCGGTTCCCATCCTCTCACTCCCAGGCCTGGGGCCCTGGCCCACACTGCACCCCACCAGCCCTAGCCCGACATACTTGGCAGGCTCCAGCGGTGGACAGGCCGGGGGCCACGTGTCGCGATGGGACTCCAAGGCATCAATGAGCCTTTCTCGCAGCGTCTGCAAATCAGCTCCAGCCACTGTACAAGAAAACGGGGGGTGTTCAGGAGAAAAGGACAGACCCCAGCGCCCCATCAGCGTCACTCATGGCAACGGGCTCAATGCTGTCCTCTGTGCTAGGAGTGGGGTGGGGGCTCCCCTGTGACCTGAAGCTGGTCAAGGAGACCCATCCCGCAGAGGGGAGGCAGGAGCCCCCCAGAACCAGGTCTTTGAGGCCTCTCCCAGGAGCTGTCTGGTCCACCCTCTGACACCAACCCTGTTTGACACAAAGGCTATTCTTGGAATGTGGTGACCCGCCCCCCACCCCAGAGCCTGGACGGGCCACACCTGATGGTTTCTCGGTCTGGCTTTCCTAAGGCATCTCCCAGGCTACTGGGGCCTCTTTAGGAAAACACCTTAGGCTTCACTTGGGGGGGCTTTCTTCACCCCACTAGAAACCAAGGAAAAGAGAGAGGTGGGAGAGGAGGACAGGGACCACCATGGCAGCCCAGACACTCACCCGACAGCGTTGCTCCGGAGCCATCCTTGGAAAAGGCCTTGAAGAACTGGAAGCAAACACACGGGCAAGGTCAGCGAAGGCGCGGCATTTACAGCCCAGCGGCTGACTACCTGGGGTAACTTTGGGCACAACACTCTTGAGCTTCAGTTTTTCTATCTGTGAAATGGTGACCAGAGAGGTTTTGCTCTGGAGGCCGAACCCCAATTCCCTTCCCCACCGTCCTCACCTCTAACCCCTCTCCCCACAAGGCTGAAGCCCACAAGGAACCTGGGAGCAACAGCTCCCTGACTTCACTAGAGACGACTGTTTCCATAAAGCTCCCGTGGGCAGCGCTTGCTGCAGCGAGGACGGCAAGGGCCCGCGGCTGCTTCTCCTTGCGGACCCAACTGAATAAAGTGGCGTCACTCTGTGTGTCCCTTGAAAATGCCGGCTTTCTCTGTGTCAATCTCTTTCTCTGTGTCCTTGTTCCTTATCTCTGAGGTGAGTGCCTCCCCTACTGAGAGCTCCCGGCCTGGCCCAGTAGACACTGGCTCCAGACAAGCTGTACACTCCGGGGACACCAGCCTGTCCCGCGTGGGTGGCTCATCGCTTTGTCTTCTTTTCCATGTACAGGACACCCCAGGCCTGATCTGTCACCTCCTTGGGGCGAAAGGAAATCTGGGCTTCTGCCTAAGTGGCAAGAGTCGCTGTGGCTCAGCCAGGTGTAGTGGCACACACCTATAATCCCAGTACTTGGGAGGCTGAGACAGGAGGATCACAGGTTCAAGGACAGCCTCAGCAATGTAGTGAGACTCCCAGCAACCTAGTGAGAACCGGTTTCAAAACAAAAAATAAAAGGGCTGGGGGTGTAGCTTGAAGATAGAATCCCTCTGGGTTCAACCCCCAGTATCACACACACAAACACACACACACACACACACACACACACACACACACACACACACAAAGAGTGGCCATGGCCCTTGCCTGTGCCTTCCTGCCTCAGGAGGGAACTGAGTTGGTTTCCTAAAGGACAGTCACTTAACCTGGGGAAGAGCCTGCAGGCAGGGAAGAGGTTTCTTCCTCAGGTCCCCTAACTTCAATCTGAGTACTTGGGAGGCTGAGACAAGAGGATCGAAGGTTCAAGGCCAGCACATAACTTAACAAGACCCTGTTTCAAAATTCTAAAAGATCTAGGGGTGTAGTTCAGTGGTAGTGGGCCCCTGGGCACAATCCTCAGTACTGCTAAATAAATCAATACAAAACAGAAGCTCTTCTGGCATCCAGAAATAAATCCAACAATAACACAGTAAACCAGGTGTGATGGCACACACCTGTAACCCCATTACTTGGGAGGCTGAGACAGGAGAATCGAAGGTTTGAGGTTGGCGGGCCTAACTTAGTGAGACCCTGTTTCAAAAATTTAAAAAGAGGCGCTGGGCGTGGTGGCGCACGCTTGTAATCCCAGTACTTTGGGAGGCAGAGACCGGAGGATCTGGGTTCATGGCCAGCCTCAGCGCTCTCTCTCTCTCTCTCTCTCTCTCTCTCTCCCTGTCTCTCTCTCCTTAGTGAGGCCCTCGAAACTTCGTGAGACCTGGTTTCAAAATAAAGTATAAAAAATAGGGCCGGGGATGTAGTACGGAGGTAGAACGCCCCTGGGTTCAATCCCCAGTACCGCAAAAAAAAAAAAAAAAAAAAAAAATTTAAAAAAAGGGTTGGGGTGTAGCTCAGAGGTAAAACACCCCTGGCTTCAATCCCCACTACCACAAAAATAAAGTGTTTAGCACAGCAGCTGTGCACACAGCAAGGAATCGCTCAACGCCGCTGTATCATCACCATTCTTCCCTTCCCTCCTTCCTGCCTTTTAAACACTAGGAAACGTTCATCAGCTAGGACTCGTGTGTTCCACCGTGTGTAGGCAGAAACTCCAGATCCAGAGACCATCGGCCCCTCACAGAAACGAGGAGCAGACTGCAGAGAAACCACCACCTCTCCCTCCTGCGGCCTCTCCTGCTCCCTATGACCACCCTGGACCCTTGCTCCTGCTGTCGTGTTCTCACTTTAAAATATGAGCATAGAGCCGGGCGTGGTGGCGCACGCTTGTAATCCCAGTACTTGGGAGGCAGAGACCAGAGAATCCAGGTTCGCGGCCAGCCTTAGCTACTTAGTGAGGCCCTCTGCAACTTTGTGAGACCCTGTTTCAAAATAAAGGATAAAAAATGGGGCCAGGGGTGTAGCTCAGAGGTAGAACGCCACTGGTTTCAATCCCCGGTATCGCAAAAAAAAAAAAAATGTATGAGTATAGCCTTGTGTTCACGAGTGAAAACAATTCACTCATACATGGCACATGCATCTATAACAGTGTTCTTTAGTTATGAACAAATCATGACCTAGTGAAACTATGTCATTCTAATGCTTGTAAACATGATCACACATTTCCTGAATTGCGGCATGAGATCAAGCTGATAACACATGTTAAGGCATTTATGGACAGACACTGCTTCTCAGAAACAAAACTGAAAAGGCAACTACATGGGGTTTGGTGTGTTCACAAATGATGTACGAGATGGAGCTTTTTTTTGGTGGTACTGGGGATTGAGCCCAGGGGCATTCTACCTCCAAGCTATACACCCAAGCCCTTTTTATTTATTTATTTTGTTTGGAAACTGAATCTCCCTAGGTTGCTGGGAGTCTCACTACATTGCTGAGGCTGTCCTCGAACCTTTGATCCTCCTGTCTCAGCCTCCCAAGTACTAGGATTATAGGTGTATGCCACCACGCTTAGCTTGAGACGGAGATTTGCAGCTGCAGCCGCTCAGCGCTGGTACCCTCGCTCATGGACAGACAGGACAGACGGCGCCTTGCTTCCTAGGCAGGACACTGACATCACGAAGCCTTGAACGGTGTGGCCTTCTCACAGCTCTGTCACTTTCGGTCCTGGAGAGTTAGCACGGTGCCTTTCCTCCGTGGACCATCTCGTCACCCATGTCTGAGCAGGTACCAGGCTCAAAGGGGGCTGGTATTCCCTCCATCAAAAGGCACCCCCAGGCCCCAGCTGAGACTCAAGGACCCGGCCAGAGGAGCTTGGCAGTGGGACTGACAGTCACCGTGGTGCAGGCTAACGGAAGGCCCTGCTTCCACTCCTACTGTCCTCGTGCTGCCACTCGGCCTCCCCTTCCATCCTCAAAAGCTTCCCACCTGCCTTCCAGATCAATGTCCGCCTGAGCTCTGGCTCCACCTCATGCTCTTGGGGAACTTTTTCCTATTGGTCTCCTTCTTCCTTTGCTTTTCTACCAGCCCCTTCCCTAGCAACAAAGAGATTCTAACCCTCCTAATTTTTCTGTGTGTGTATATATAGGGAATTGAACCCTGGGGCAGTCTACCTCTGAGCTACACCTCCAGGCTTTCCTATTTTTATTATTTTTTAAATTTTGAAACAGGGTCTTGCTAAGTTGCTAAGGGTCTCACTAAATTACCATGCACTGGCTTCAAATCTGCGATCTTCCTGTCTCAGCCTCCCAAGTACTGGGATTACAAGTGCGTACCACCGTGCCTGGTCTCCTGCTCAATCTTTTCATTCTTTGGCCGTCTTCCTCACTGCCACCAAGGTTAGTTCTCTCAGGCACGATTCTGGTCCTTCGTCACTCTTCCTCAAATCTCTTCTGTAACTCTCCAGTGCCCGTGAATAAGGTCCAAGCTTGCTGCATTCGAGGCCTTCCTTCTAGGATCTGAAGCCAAACCGACCTCCCACGGCCCTCACTCCCCATGCTGCAGCCACAGTGGACTTGAACCTCGACTTTCCACCCAGCCAGGAGGCGGGCACACGTGTTCATCTCCGCCAACAGCGCCGTGCCTGCTGGCGGCTGGCACGCAGAGGTCCTCGACAGACAGCTGTTCAACTCCAGAGACTCTGCCCTTTGATCATCTTGGAAGCTCAGGGAAATCTAGTCAGGGCACATTTTTGCCCTCTTATTACAATGCATCCCTATTAAGTCGGCCATTGGAGGCATGCGCCTGCCCGAGGGAAACCTCCAGGACCTCTTGGAAACAGGCCACTGAGCCTTCAGCAGCGTCTTCTTCCCTCCGGGAGCAGTGCACCTGCCCCTTTCCTTTCATCCCTCACACAGGACAGGACCTTCTGCCCTCCCTGCCCTCAGTGTTCCTGGAAGGCCCTGCCTCTCCCCAAAGCAGGAAGACAGGTGGCAACGGGCAGGTCGTCACGGACCGAGGGAACAAGTGCTTCCCAGGGGCCAAACGGCTGAACAGAAGATACACTTTCCAGCAGTGGCCAGCTATGGCCCTGGTTCAAACTTCTATGAACAGGTTTTTCAGGAAAATGATCCAGTCTCCAAAACGCCATGGTGAGCCCACGAGGACAGATCATTTATCTAGCCACTTGCTGTGCTGTGCACTACCCACACAGAAGGCAGCTGAAAAGGGCAGGTGCCATGAAGGAGTGGGCCCGTTTCTCTTTCCAGAGAGGCAGGAGACATCTTCCTGAGCCCCGTCCTCCTCCCTGCCATCTCACTTTTTTTTTTTTTTTTTTTTTTTGCGGTACCAGGGACTGAACGCAGGGGCGTTCTACCTCCGCGCTACACCCCCGGCCCTATTTTTTTATACTTTATTTTGAAACCGGGTCTCACGAAGTTGCAGAAGGCCTCACTAGGTAGAGAGAGAGAGACAGAGACAGAGAGAGAGAGACAGAGAGAGAGCTGAGGCTGGCCGCGAACCCGTATCCTCCGGTCTCCTCCTCCCGAAGTACTGGGATTACAAGCGTGCGCCACCACGCCCGGCCTGGCATCTCACTCTCTAGCAAGAATCACAGAAAGTAACAGTCCAGACTGTACCACCCAGGACACCCACATTCCCAGCCTGGCTTTCAAGGATCTGCCAGCACTGGCCCCTCCACACAGGGTCTTGGCACTCACTTCCCCCGGCCCCGGCCCATTCTCCCCTCCTAGCCACACCCCACCATCCTTCAGCACACATGGAAGTCCCCCTCCCACGGGGAATCCTCTCTGATGAGCAGGTCACGAGCTCAGGCCCCCTCCTCCAGCCCTCGCTGTGTGTGGCTGGTGCACTACCTCCCACCAGCTGTCAGCTCTGCGTCCACGTGTCGGATGTTCCTGGCCTCCCCCACAAGGGCGAGCACGGCCCTGAGCACCCAGCTCACGCGCCCTCGGTGGCTGCTGCTGGATGGACTAAGATGCACCCTTCACAGAAGAGACACCATTAGCCCGCGGGCAACGAGAGGGAAGAAAGCTACCATTTACTAAGCCCTGAATAATACCAGTTCTCAGCACTTTCACAGGCAAGACCTGGCGTCACACTCAGCAACAATCCTATTAGGGGGACATCATCGCCCCACTTTTACAGACAAGCAAACTGAGGCCGGAGGCTGAGGTGCCATTACGTGACTTTCCAAGTCACACAGAGAAAGTAGTAGAGCCAGGATGTGAACCCATGCCAATCATCTCCTTGGACTCTCACAGAAGGAAGATATGTTCTCTCCCCCACAGCTACTGAGGCCCAGGGTGAGGCCCCTCCCCTCAGAAATCCCCACAGCCTGCTGCAAGCCAGCGCCTCCTCCCCGCTCCGGTCTGATGGGACCTGATACAGCACAGCCTGTCCTTCAGGCTGGGCGTTTGCTAAACAGGCTGGACTGGTGGAAGCTCACCCTGTGCCCATGGTGACAAGGGACAGGAGCAGAGGAAAAGTCAGTGACACATGGCTGGCAGCAGCCAGATCGTGTGGGCCTGTCCCCATCACACCAGCAACACTCTCTCCTTCCCCACTCCACATGGGAATCCTGGGCTTCTCGCAGCCTCTGGGGGAGAAGAGCGAGAGCAGGCGTTGGTCCCCAGGGCCAGCAGACAGCACAATGGGCTAGCAGTCTGGCCTCCGGGGTCCGCTTGGTTTCTAGGGAGCCCAGCCATGGTGTCCACAGGCACACCAGGTTCTCAATGGGCTGGACTCTCTGGAGGTCTGCAGTCTGTTTGAGTAGTGTTTAAAAAAAACACTAGAAGCAACCTAGTAGTAAGTTGTAAAATCAGTTTAGTGAATCACAGCCAGTATTTAAAAATATAACAGAGGGAAAATATCAGAGTGTACTGCCCTTAGTAAGAATAAATGTTGTAGCCTGGCGTGGTGGCGCACGCTTGTAATCCCAGTACTTTGGGAGGCAGAGACCGGAGGATCCAGGTTCGCGGCCAGCCTCAGCTCTCTCTCTCTCTCTCTCTCTCTCTCTCTCCTTACTGAGGCCCTCCGCAACTTCGTGAGACCCGGTTTCAAAATAAAGTATAAAAAATAGGGCCGGGGGCGTAGCGCGGAGGTAGAACGCCCCTGGGTTCAATCCCTGGTACCGCAAAAAAAAAAAAAAGAATAAATGTTGTTTCATGAAACATTTGTTTTAGCAATAGATCCAGACCAGCTTTGGGATCACAAGGTAAAATGTGTATTTCTTACTGTCGGTCACAGTTAGGAAGCGTCTGAAAGCCACTGCACTGAGTTTTAGAGCAGAGGCTCGCCAGCAGCTCCAGCCCCTTGCCCATGGCCGAGAGTCCTGAGGACAACGACTAGGTGCCTCCGCCGGGCCAAAGCTGAGCTGCAGGTTCCTCAGGAGAGGCAGGGAAGGCTTTGCCAAGAGAGGCCACGTACTGGTCTCTGGAGAGCTTAGGAAATGGACAGCTGACGAGCAGGCTGGCCCGGCCAGGTGCTGCCGGTCTGGAGGCAGGGCAAGAGGGGAAGGCCAGCCGAGGCCCTCCCGCCCCTCCCACGGCGGCTGGGCGGGAGAGGAGGTGATTAATCACTCAAGGCATCCAGGCTGCGTGTGCTGCGTGACCTGGTAGGTGCTGAGGAGCCCTGAACCTGTGACTGCCTGGGCTGTCTCATTCACACCCACTGGGCCCAGCCTCTCCCAGGCAGGACAGAAAGCCCCAGCTGTCTGACCCTACAGAACCCCAACAAGATGTCCTAGCCAGCTGCCGTTCCGAGGCCAGTCCCTCTCTGCGGGCTGGGCAGTGGCTGGACCCCTATGCTCAGGCCTCCCTGGAGAGAACTGTCAGCTGCCACGCTGACGTGCCCACAGCTTCCCGCTCAGCGCTGCTGGCCCTGGCTCAGACAGGGGCCCTGTTTGAATGTTTTTAGTTATGTATCTTGGGGCAATGTCCTTGCAGGGAGGTCTTCTACTTTAAAGGGACAACTGATAAAGCAGTTTCTCTGCTGCCACCTCTAAATGATGTGGCAGTAGCTGGCTTGCCGCAATGTGCCCCAGACCAGCCTGGCCTCGGAGCCTGGGCCTGGTCCAGGACCTCTATTACCCTAGAGGACGAGACCTCTGTTGGAACCCCTGAATCCAGCAGGATTCCACTGGCCTCGAGAAACAGGAAGGTCGCATGGAGTCACAGCTGGACATTCCTGGAGGAGCCTGGGGCCTGGCTTTCCAGACGAATGCTGCTGGGTAATTAGGCCAAGTTCCAGTTCATGGGGCTGCTTGGAACTCGAGGTCCCTGAGCTCAGAGATGTCTTGTTCCAGGGACAATACTTGGCATTTCAGCTGTCAAGGCATTTCCTTAATGGCTGTGGAGGAAACTGCTTTTCTAGCTGCCATTCTGGTGAGGGGGGCGTATTGTTTATAGCAGGAGGAAGAGAGGAGAGAGTCAGATTTGGCTTCTCTAACTTGGAAGAGAACTAACTGGACCAGAGCCAGGCCTGCGCCCTGGGAGGGCCCTCGCCATGACTGCAGCATCCTTGCCGCTCTGGGCTGTGCTGGGCCTCCTGTTTGAGAACCTTGGAAATCATTCAGACATTAATTAAGCTGTTGGGGCCCTGTGGTGGGCAGGCTGGCAGGCAAGCCATCATCAGAGAGCTCGTGGCTCCTTCTGCAAGAGCTGGTGATAAAGCCCTCATGCCTTGGGCGTGACAGCTCCGTGCCAGGGATCCCTGCCGCCTGAGGCATCTGCATTTCGACTGTGGGGTGAAGCTACCCCTACGGGTCACCTCAGAGCACCTGTGGGTCAGAGCACTTGCCTGATGAAGATGAGACTTGTCAGTGTCTCTGCATCCCTTTGAGGGGGTCCCTGGAGTCTGATCCTGCTCCCAGATGGGTCAAAGTCTGAATCCTGGTTTTACTCCCAAGTGGGGAGGTCCAGAGCAAGAGGAATTGAAGAGGACCCTGGGCCTTGGAGCGCTCACCAGCCCACGTGATCGCTGCTGCACAGCTGAGCTCAGGGCAGCTGAAATCCACCCCACACACCCACACAAGGCCTTTTCCTCATAAAGGGCCAACTTTTCCAAACCTAATGAACCTCTTGCTTTTCTGACTGCCTCTAAAACAGGTGTTTCAAGCCGGGCGTGGTGGCGCACGCCTGTCATCCCAGTACTTGGGAGGCTGAGACAGGAGGATCCCAGGTTCAAGGCTAGCCTCAGCAACTTAGCGAGACCATTTCAAAATAAAATATAAAAAGGGCTGGGGGTATAGCTCAGAGGTAGAATGCCCCTGGTTCAATCCCAAGTACCAAAAACAATAACAAAAATACCCAGGTGTTTTATCAAGCGGCGGGACAGTGCTCCAGGGGCTGGGATTTAGACAACGCAGGCCCAGCGGCGCTGGAGGACCCCACAGAGCCCAGCAGCCTGGGCATACGCCAGGGAAGCAGAGCAGCCGGTAACATGCCTGGCCAGAACCAGCCACCAACCCCACTCCCCCGTCACACACCCTCACGGTCGGGAAGCCAGGGATGTTGAAGTCTCTGCAGACCGCGCTATTGGTCTCGTCAGCACAGTCCAGGGCAGCGAGATTCAGTGCCGGCCTCCAGTCTGAAAAAACAAAAGAACTTGGGTTAAGCACGAGCTGCTGGCACCTCCTCTGTGGCTTACCTTCCCCCTGCAATGCCCCACTGCCACCAACCCCGCAGCACCCGACCCCAAAGTGCTCATGAGAAAGGTCACGCCTTCCTCGGAATCCAGCCTCTGAGATATTCCCTTCAGTCTGCATTTAGCCAGAGCCTCACAAGAAGAGGCCTGTGCTCAGGATACAGTTAAATAGCGCAGTGATGCTGTCTTGGAATGGTGTCTGTTTTCCCCTAGGATTCTGCGGGGCAGGGGGGCTGCCCAGGCTGGAGAGAGATGCGAGGAGCCCTGGGATCGCCTCTGGCCCTGCAGTCACCTAAAATGCTGATCAGTTCCAGAAGGGTGGAGAGCGTGCCTCAGGAGGCCTGGAATTCTGCAGCAGACCCTCGGTGAGGGTTTCTGGGGCCAGAGGAACTGGCATTCAGCCCAGGTTGGGTGGGCCAGGCATAGGGTATTGCGGAAGGGGTCCCCAGTCAGAAATCAAGGCAGGAATCCTTGGAAGGAAGGAGAAGGCACCTGGAATCCAGGACCCACAGAGAAGGAAGCCCGAGGCCACAGTCTGAGATCTGCCCTGCTCCCTCATCAGGCCCCAGGCTGCGAGGCCTCCCTCCCTGAAATTCACTGGCACAGAGGATAATGGCACAGACCAGGATCTGGAAAACAGGAAACCAACTCATACCAGGCAGGTCTCCCAGGTCAGCTGGAACCCGCCACGTTCTACCCCACAAGGAGGCCACTCCAGCCATACACACAGAGATGGCAGCCACTGGTGCCAAAGCATGTGGCCTCTGAGAGTCCAGGCACTGGAGAGATGAGCCCTGAGACCAAGGCATGTGCTTCACAGGAAAAGCAGAAACTGAAGAGAGCCTTGACACCCAGTGCAGTTGACAGGACTGCGGGAGGGAAGTGGGGGGAGGGAGACCCTGCAGACAGGGGCGGGCTCTTAAAGAGACAGGCTAACGGGAGAGGAGGCTCTGGAGGGAGGCCTGCCAGCCAGGCTAGATGGTGGCAGGAAGGGGCCAAAGGGTGTCTGCCTAGACAGGTCGGGGCTGCTCCCGCCCCACTCTGGAGCCCCTGGTGTCTCTGGGACACTTGAGTGAAGGATAAAGTCAGCCTAGCCCAGGGCACAACCTTGGCAGGGCCAAGGTGCCAGCCCTTCATCTAGAGTACCTGCCCCAGGGCCGGGGAGCGGGATACCACGCAGCCCACCCAGCACCGACAGGAGGTGCACCCCTGACCGGTGCGATTTGCCAGGACCTCTTCCCCCACTCCAGGAACCCATTCCTTATGGCGACTGAAAATGACACTTTCAGAGGCCCCCGAGTTCCCAGGAACATCTCTACCCAAGGGAGGTGAGCTGCTCTCACTTGCAGGAGACATCTACTTCCCTCAGGGAAGTCTGCGTGCGCGTCCTCCGTCCATGGTCTCTCCAGCCACTAAAGGCCTCTTCTACCTGTGGACCTGATCCCGTCACTCAGTATCTTTGGTGGCTCCCACTGGCCTTTAGAAGGAAACCTAGAGAGCCTGGCGTGGTGGTGCACGCTTGCAATCCAGCACTTAGGGGGCCGAGACAAGAGGGATCGCCGGTTCAAGGCCAGCCTCAGCAATTTAGTGAGACCCTCAGCAACTTAGTGAGACCCTGTTTCAAAATAAATAAAATAGGGCTGGGAGTCTAGCTTGGAGGTAGAATGCCCCTGGGTTCCATCCCCAGATCCAAGAAAGCCATAAAGCAATGCTTGGCTTGGCTTCTGCCCACACATCCAGCCTCCTCTTACTACTTCCTCTCAGGAAAGTCAAAGGTTTTCTCCTTCCCTAAAAGCACAACTCTCATGCCCATCTGCAGGCCACTCCCCTTAAGAAAGGGCCGGCAGCCCACCTTACCTACCCTCTCCGAAAACTCCATCGGTCCAACTCAGTTTGAATACCACTTTCCCCCAGGAAGGCTGCCTCACGCCCACAGCTCAAGGGTCCCATCCATGTTTCTATCCACAGTTACGAGCCCGTCCATCTCCAAATGTCTCTTTGCTTTGGCGCCCTGATGCCTGGCATCTCACTACCCAGCACGCAGCAGGTGCTCAGTGGAAGTCTGCTGTGTCACCATCAGCCCAGGCTGGTGCCGTCTGTTGGCAGCTCTAGTGCTAGAGTCAGTCTTGACTCCTAGTCTGTCTTTCCCGAGGTGCAGGTGGCAGGGGAGGCGAAAGCCGGTCACCTGGGATTATGCCTGTGCTCATTTATCATACATCCTTTATTTAAAGCATACAGCAAGCCAGGCGTGGTAGTGCACGTTTATAATCTCAGTACTTGGGAGGCTGAGACCAGAGGATCCGGGTACGCGGCCAGCCTCAGGCCCTCCACAACTTAGTGAGACCCTGTTTCAAAATAAAGAATAAAAAAATAGGGCTGAGGGTGTAGCTCGGAGGTAGAATGCCCCTGGGTTCAACCTCCAGCACCACAGGGGGAAAAAAAAAAAGCATAGAACAAGGTCACAGGAGAGAGGAACTCCCCAGTGGCACCCTGCCACCCAGGTCCAGGGTTTTGCCCTGGATCACAGGCACCCCAGATCCCTTCTGTGTCCCCTGCTCAAAGGAGGACCAGGGAAGGGTGGGGAGAGAGGTCACCTCCTAAGGCAATCTGGTCCCCCCTACGCTTAGCTCCTTCTGTTCTGCATCCAGGGCTCTGGTCCCACAGGAGAGGTCCAGACTAAAGGCAAAAAAGGGGTAACTTGGTGGCCCTCTGCCAGCAAGGGCCTTCAGGTAACTGAGGCCAGGCGTCTCACAAGGCCACTCAGCGGGGTGTTCCAGGACCCAAAGACCTCCACTGCTCCTCTCTCTCCGAGAGCACGGCCCACCATCCCTCAGGCCAGAGTCGTCCTACTGCCGCTGAGGCATAACGACTCTTGAAGGGACTGGAGTAGGAGGGAACAGGAAGCTGGCATCCACGAGTGCCCACGGCACACTCCATATCATCGCACTCCACCACCACCATTAGAGGCGGGCATCATGTCCCCCACTCTACCAATGATGAGCCTCCCGGATATCCAAGGACTACCCTACTGGAAACCCCACCTCCTCTCTCTACCTGGCCAGGCTCAGGGTGCTACTTTTGTATTTGTGTTCTGTGCTCCAATTTCCGCCTTCCCCATGAGAGGGGAACACAAATAGCTTTGTCTTCTAGTTAAATATCATTGTCTGAGCTGGGCATGGTGGTGCACGCCTGTAATCCCAGTACTTGGGAGGCTGCGACAGGAGGATCCCAGATTCCAGACCACCCTCAGCAACTTAGCGAGACTTGCAGCAACCTAGTGAGACCCTGTTTCAAAACAAAAAATAAAAAGGGCTGGGGGTGTGGCTCAGAGGTAGAATGCCCCTGGATTCAATCCCCAGTACCACAAAAAATAAAATATATATATATTAATACACACACACACACACACACACACACACACACACACACACATATCATTGCCAGTAACTCACAGCAGGCAGTCAGCAGCCGGAGCTCAGTGCTTGCCTAAGAGGATGATCTATGGGCAAATGTACTGAGTATATTGTGTGCCCAATTTATCTAGTTTAGTGCTCTCAACATCCCTCGAGGAAGTAAGAAGGTGTTTATCTTTAGATCTGCTTTCCTCAACTGTAAAAGAGAGAGATTAGACAACCAGGCCCAAGGCATGGTAATGTAACAAGGGTGAATCTGGTATCTGAACTCAGGATTTGAGCCTCTGGGCTACTTTCAAGAGGGCTTAGGCCAGAAGAGAGAGCCGCTCTATGGCGCCACAACCCCATAGCATGGAGGGCCCTTGGAGGTGAGGGGTGAGCAGAGGACAAGAGGAAAGGAGAGCCGAGGGCTGCTTTGCCTCATTCTCTTTATACCTTGATTCCCTGTGCCCTGTGCAACAATCAAGTGCCTCTTCTTACCTGCTCCAGCCTTGAGGGGAGGTGGAGGTGAGGCTGGGACCAGCCAGGAGCTGGGAAAGTCCTGCTCATGAACGTTTCTCAGGACTATCAATGTCAATACCTTAATGCACCATAATGACAAATAAAGCTCTGGTTTGACACTAATCCCGGTGGACCTGGCTATTCATTATTCTAGTATGTGAAGTAAAGTTCATAGGAGGCCATTAGTTTGAACTGATCTCCTGGGCTAGGCCAAAGAGACCAAACCAAAATACAGTCACTCTCGCTCAAGTTCTATGCCACCAAGCTGAAAAGAAGTCATCTGACTTCCCCAGAGCTCAGGAGAGAAGATGACAGTCAAACTCCCGAACAGAACAGTTTTAGCTCCATGATAAGGATGTTCCAGCTGCTTTGATGTTTACAAGGAAAGCAACTTTGAAATCACAATCCATTTTTTTGTTCTCTGTTTCTGGAGTCTTCAGCCCTTCTCTGTCTATACCCTCCTCTGTCTAACTCATCAGAACATTCTATCTTATAGAATGAGATGCTACCTGATTCTAGAATCACAAATACAAGCCAATTAAGATCTTTAAATCTGCCTTATCTGAGTGCCCCACTGGTAAAGCAGAGCTGCATTTAAGTAAGTGCTTTGCGGAGAGGCTTCTTTTTTTTTTTTTTTTTTTTTTGGTGGTGGTGGTACTGGAGATTGAACCTAAGGACATTTTACCTCCGAGCTACAGCCCCAGCCCTTTTTATTTTTTATTTTGAAACAGGGTCTCAGTTGCTGAGAGTCTTGCTCAGTTGCTGAGACTGTCCTTGAACCTACGATCCTCCCAAGTACTGGGATTACACGAGAGAGTCTTTCTGAAGTGTTTGGTGATGTTGATACCACCTCCCTACCCACTGGTGAGGAGAAAAATTTCTGGTGCAATTATGCCTCAGGTAGAATCTTTCTGCTAACTGCAGAGTAAAAGGGAAATGAGAGGGGAAGGGCGGGAGGCAAGCACAGCCAGGAGAGCTGTGGGTCTGCAGTGATGGGTGAGGGGACACCCTGTGGTGGAACTCTGCTGCGCCCCTCCTCACGAGCAGGTACAGGACAGGCACTGCACCCAGAGCCAGAAGATGGCTCGCAGTCACAACTAGCCGGGGCACCATGAGCTCCGGATGTCTGCTCTCTGGGCCTCGGCTTCCTCGCAGGTCAAATGAGGACCAGGACAGACTGTCTCTCCCACCTCTTCCAGCTCTGATGACCGTCCAGGTGACAGATGGCAAACACCTCTTGCCAAAAAAAAAAAGCCTGGGCCTTCATTAAGGCAGAGGCACAGACTTACCCAAACTACCAAGAGCCAGGGAGATCTAGTGGTCCAGACCCTGCCTATTCTCAGCCCTGACTCCCCATTCAATTCTCAGGAGTCCTGACGGCGCTAGCTTATCCAATGCCTGCTAAGCGGTGCTATGCAGTCACCCCATCCCCCTTGCTTCAGCCCAGATGAAGGGCAGTGAGGTCACGGGACGGACAACATGCCTTCCCTACCCTCCACGCCTGCCTGAACCCAGCTCTGAGTGCGAGGAGCCAAGCGCAAGGTTCTGTTGTGCCCGTTCTCTCTAGAATCCTGTGAGGCTCAGGCTATGGGCTGCGGTGAATACTCAGTGGGCTCCCGGAGGCAAAACTAACAGTGCTCACTGTCACCCAAACAGACGTGTCTTGCAAATCTCATCTCCACGGCTCTCCATGCACTGCTTTCCTACCTGGAATTTCCTTCCTCTTCCTCCCACCTCTTTTCCTGCCCAGGTTCTAGAGAGTCTGAGGGGCTGGGGTCAAGAACCTCACCCACACCTGTGTAATCCTGGGCAAAATACTTGTCTTTTTTTTTTTTTTTAGGTACTGGGGATGGAACCCAGGGGTGTTCTACCTCTGAGCTACATCCCCAGCCCTATTTTATTTTTTACTTTCAAACAGGGTCTCACTAAGTTTCTGAGGGCCTCACTAAATTGCCGAGGCTGGCCTCACTCTAACCTGCAATCCTCCTGTCTCAGCCTCCCAAGTGCTGGGATTACAGGTTTGCACCACCACACCCAACTCTTGTCTGTTTTTTTTCTTTTTTTTTTTTAAGACATCCTCTGTTTCCTGGCTCAGAATGTGAGCACCCACTCTGACGTATCGTCCCGCCATGATGTGCTGCCCTTGCCAGAGGCCCGAACCAAAGGGGCTGTCCGGTCTTGAACTTGAACCTCCAGAATCATGAGCCCAAAGAAACCTCTCTTTATTTCATTAAGATGACTACGACGACAAGATCTATGGCTCAGACATGTTCTCAGGTAAAGACATACATAATAATGGCCTGTAAAGGCCCTTAGCAAAGTGCGGGCATAAAACAAGCGTGCAATAAATAACCGCTTGAATGAAGGCCTTGGGCAACCAGGTTAGCCCTCTGTGACTGTCCCCTTCTGTGAATTCCTTCAGTCAGCAATGGCAGAACCACTCCTTTGGTCGTTTTCAAACAGCTTCATGTGGTTGCCAGTTTTCCTCCTGCTGGTAGTTCACTGCCCCGACAGCAATGTAAACAATGATTTGTGACTCAACAAATATTTGCCATATGATTAGCTAGGGAATAGTAATGGAGTTCTCAATTGGACACCATTTCCCGGAATACACGGTGAGACAATAGGAGTTGCTCTGGAATAGAAAGAAATGAGAAGGATCTCAGAAACAACTGCTCTGCGCCAGGGCAGCGAATGTCCCACGGAACCGACCAGCCAAGTCACTGAAGAAATGAGCCCTGTCCAGTCAGATTAAATGCCTGAAGCCAGCTGGGCGGGACTAGAGAATTCTTCTCTCCCCTCAAACCTTCCATATTCTCTCTGCTCCTGCCCGAAGATACTTGAGTCATCAGCAGAGGGTCCAGGGTGGCAGGAGAGCAGCCCTCTGCTGGCCCACGACCACTCTTTTTCAAGGAACCTCAGAATACAGAGATGAGGTGAGCCTAATCCTAGCTTCTCAGCAGGGCCTCGCCAGGAAACAGCCCTTTGGCTGAGGTGGAGGATATTCCTCCTCATTACAGGCCAAGCCCAGGTTCTGCCAGTGCCCTCCCCTTCGCCATCTTGCTTAGGGGGCTGTCTCACCCCCATGGCTCAATGGAGACCCCCCGTTTTCCCGGAAAGCGCCTACCTCCCATTTACCCTGGTCCACCTCCACAGACTTCGATGTTTCCACTTTCCTTGGAGAGGTTAAGTGTTGTGTTTGCTTGTCTTTTTAGGGAAAGACCGTCACACCGCGCACTGGGAAAAGACCCCTTTGGGAAGTGGCAACCCTCACCCGGAAGCAGCTAGGTCCGTATCTGGATGTGCAATTCATAGGAAAACTCAGGGTTGTAAGAACCCAACATGGAGTCAGGTGGTAGCTGACCTAACCCTTCAGCACTCTCCAGTTAGGACCTTCTAGAATAAGTCCATCGGTAGCCATTAAAGACCTCCTACAGCCTCAGAGTGGAAACTGACTGGGAGACTTTTATGATGTTCAGGCCCACAATGTCCCCAAGGTCACATCCCCTTAGTGTTCCAGTTCCACAATGTGTTCAGGCCCACAATGTCCCCAAGGTCACATCCCCTTAGTGTTCCAGTTCCATGGTCCACGCTCTTCCTCCCTCCAGGTATGCTGACATCACTAAAATAGCGTGAAGGGCTGCTCAGAGACAGCTCACGAGGTGATGGGACCACAGAGGCATGTGGGCAGGTATAAATTGGAGGTAAAAACGTTTGTACATTTTGTTAAAATTTTATTTTCCAGGGGCCATATGGCCAAAAGACGCACACATCATTCCATCTAGCCACTTCAGTAACCACTATGCAAACCGCTCAGGGGAAGAGGGAGGCTGAGTTAGAAAACCGACATCTACATGTGCATTATTCTTTTACAAGTAGTTGAGTTCATCAAGAAGTATCAACGCCACAGAAGGGGAACAATGGTTCTAGATCTTTCTCTAGAAGGACCTATTCCCTAGGATGCCTACCATCCTCATTCAATGATCATTTCAGGCCAGGAGTTCTACTAGTGCCCTAGCACCACAATCAGGAAGTAGCTCTAACTAGAGGCAGCGAATCAGAAACAAACCACCATCACCACCCCTGCCTCCTTCCACCCCCACCTGCTACCTGGGTTAGGAGCATGTGTGACACTACAAGGATCTTTATATTGTAGAAAGGAAACTATGAGACAATCTATGCCCATTACTTAGTAAGGTGTCCGATATATAAGCAAGTACCCAGTAGATACTAATTACTATTATTATATTTCCTCAGCTCTGAGTCTTTAAGTTTTTAAACATTTGAACATTTCTGTAATAGAATACACTTTAACATCTCTATACATTTAGTGGTTTTCTTAGTCTGCTACCTCTCAGGCTGTTATTAAATGAATGGTGGGTCTCACAATCGATGGTGTCTTGGAATCAAACAAACATGGTTTTAGTGCCCAGGCCAGTGAGTGGAACATGGAACTCGGATCAAACACAGACCATAGAGCTACCATCAGCCAGGCCTCTGGGTTCATGGGTTAAAACATGAAGGTCTAGCCCGTAGCTGGCTAATTCCAGCTACTGAGGAGGCTGAGGCAGGAGGATTGTGATTCCAGGCCAGCCTGGACAACTGAGTGAGACCGTATCTCAAAATAAAAAAATAAAAAGGGCTGGGGGTGCAGCTCAGTGGTGGAGCGCCCCTGGGTACCAGGGTACGATCCCCAGTATGGCAAGAACAAAACAACCTTGAAGGTTGAGAGGGCCCAGTGCCAAGGCAAAGAGAGATAAAGATGCAGCCCGGAAGCTAAGGAGTGGGAGGCAGCAGGTCAAGAGAGGGCTGGAACAGAGACAGGAAAACTGCCCAGCAAGGGCACCCACCTCAGAGATAACCATGCGAAACAACACTGTGTCAACTAGCCACAGGGGTGGAGGAGGTGGGAGCGGCAGGGTACATGCCAGTTCCCTTTTCTCCCCAGCACTGACCCAGGGCACCTAGGGAACTTGACAGGAAGGTGGCATGAATGCCCGGGCCAGAGGGGACTGCCACAGGCGGGACTGGAAGAAGCCATAAGGTGTCTGAGGGGCACTGGGAGAAACAAAGGCGACCCCTCTGCAGGGCTGGGGCAGCAACCTGGCGGAGGCAAAGAGGGGGAGCAGAGGTCTGGGGGCGCGGGCTCTGATGAGGGGAGAGAAGCTGGGGATGCTGGCCCAGAGGAAAAAGACAAAATGGGCTTGAGGGAGGCGAAAGCGGGCGTGCGACGCGCAGCGGGAGCGGGGCCCGCTGCGGGGCAGTTGAAGGGTCCGCCCGGACGGCGAGGGCGGCCCGGCTTCTCACCCTTGACGTCGTTGGCCAGCGCCTTCCACGTCGGGGCGAAGGCGATGCAGTGGCCGCACCAGGAGGCGAAGAACTCCACGGCCCAGGCGCTGCGGGAGTTGAGGACGGCGCCGCGCACCGTGTCCGCCTGCAGCAGCGTCAGCGGGTCGGAGGACGAGTAGAGCGCCAGCAGCCCGGCCGCGCCGGCGCGGGGCACCGCGAGCAGCAGCAGCAGCAGCAGCAGCAACGGCGGCGGCCCCGAGCGGCGGCCGCACCAGCTCATCCTGGGCGGCTGCACCCACAGCGCACTCAAGTTTGCGACGAGTCGGTGCGGGACGGCGCCGCGGCGCGCTGGGCCTCCGCCCGCCGGGAGGAGCCACGTGGCCCCGCCCCAGACCACGCCCCCGGGACAGGCCACGCCCCGGGCACGGCCACGCCCCCAGCCCTCGCACTCCGCGCCCGGGCCGCCCCCGAGCTGCGAGCCCCATGCACGCCCGCCCCGGCCGCGCAGCTGCGGGAGCCTGTGGCCGCCTCGGGCCGGCGAAGCCAACAGAACGGCGCCTCCGGGTCCCTGCGGCCCCAGCCCCACACGAAAGGAGCAGGCGCCCGCCAGCAGAGGCCTGGCCCGGGTCGCTGCGGGGGCTCCGGAGGTCATTTGGCCTCTCGCGGCCCCCGTATCCGATGGAAAAGGACTGCGTTGGAACGGATGACACTGATTTTTGTGGTTCCAAAAAGTTCCGGGGGTCCCACCAAGCAGTGTGACGTTGCCAATTCCAAGTGGGTGGGAGAGTCTCCGGGTTTCTGACCGCCATCACCCCCCCGGGGATCAGATGCAGCCATGCCGCCCGAGCCTGTGACCCTCTAAAAGGAGTCATTATTTGAAGGCTTCCTATTCAAAGATAAGAAGCCCTCTCCCCACAGTGAGCTGGGCTGGATCGCCCTGGACGAGAGAGAGAGAGAGAGAGAGAGAGAGAGAGAGAGAGATGATGGGGATGGAACCCAGGGGCAGTCTACCTCCGAGCTACACCACCAGCCCTTTTTATTTATTTTTTTTTTTTATTGGGAAACAGGGTCTCGCTAAGTTGTTGAGGGTCTCACTAAATTGCTGAGGCTGGCTTCGAACCTGCAATCAATCCTCCTGTCTCAGCCTTCCAAGTACTGGGATTACAGGTGTGCGCCACACACGCCTGGCTTGATTTCTTTAGCACCCCCACGTGGCCACCCTCATAAGGTTGTTAGGGCGACTCCTCCAATCGCCCTATGCCCCCCACGTGTAACTCTCTAGCCTACTCACCTCTCCATACTAGCTCAGTGGTCCTCTTCTGAGTCACCTGACCAACTAATTGCGTGCTCTTAAGTGCGAACGTGTTCATGGATTCTCTGTGCTCACCTTTCATAGGTCCAGTGTATTTTGAGTTACTTTTTTTTTTTCGGTGTGATACTGGGAATTGAACCCAGAAGCGTCCACCTCCAAGGCACACCCCTAACCCCTTTTTAATTTTTTTTGTTTGTTTCGAAACAGGGTCTCACTAGGTTGCTGACAGTCACCCTAAATTGCTGAGGCTAGGAATCTAGCCTTTAGTCCCAGTACTTGGGATGCTGAGACAGGAGGATCGCAGGTTCAAGGCCAGCCTCGGCAACTTAGCAAGACCTTGTTTCAAAATTAAAAAATAAAATAAAATATGGCTGGGGGTATAGCTCAGAGGTAGAGCACCCCTGGGTTCAATCTCCAGTAACACACACACACACACACACACACACACACACACACACACTTGGACTCTTCCGAGATGTGCACTTGGATGTCATGGTTTGGGGGGCAACTGGTTCCTGGCCTTCAGCCTTCCTGCTCCCGTTTGCATCTGGCTCTGTTCCATACTTCAGGGGCCTTGTGCCGGCACTCTGTTTGCATACCCGAGTTACATCCTCACCTCCTACGAACAGCCTCTCCTTGGCTACTCCTTGGCTCCTCAAGACACTAGAGCTTTGGGAAAGGCCAGTACAGGCTGACGCTGGCCTTTTGCTAACAGGCGGAGTTCTAGGGTCCGAGGTACCCACAGTGTGATCTAAGAAGGGGTGAGGGGCATGCACTTTGGGTAGGCACATACCCCACATACCCTTGGCCCTTGGACTCCTTCCTCTGTGGAAAGCAGCACAGCTGGAAGAGGATCAGAGAGCCCCCAAAGTTGGGGCTCCTCTTTCCCCAATTTTAAGGCAATTCTACTAAATAAATGTTTTAGCCGAAGACCCAAATGAAGTGCGGAGAGAACTTGGGGCAATCTGGGATAAGAGCCGTCCAGGCAGAGGGCCGCAGTGGGAGCTTTGGCTCCCTTCTTGTGTTCCCAGCCTCTCTGCCCAAGTCTTAAACTGCATGAAGAAATTAGATCACCAGTTGGAGTGTCAGTACTTCTCTAACCCAGGAAGCCAGTTCCAGTAGCTGGGTACTCCTCCCCGGGATTCAGTCCCTGCACAGCTTCTGTGACTCCACCTCCCTTATTCCTAGCAGCTTTGGGGATCAGGCCTGGCCCAGAGTCATCAGAATGGCTGGTGTCTAGTAACTCTGTCTTCCAGGAGTTGGAAGTATCCCGGGGGCTGGAAGTACTATAGCAGCTGGATCAGGTGCCAATAAAATGTGCCTGCAGATGTCCCTATTGTTAAACAGTGTTGTAGTTACCTCCCCTGGGGGCCCGGAAAGACTGTCTGCCCAGCAGGCTGAGTGCCTGGGAAAGGTACCCCAGATAAGTACACAAAAGACTTGCCTGTTCAGTATCTCTACCGGAGCATCAGAAATGGGAAAAGAATACAGGCAATTTGAGCGGAGTAGAGAACAGGTTCTTGGCAGAGAGGCCAAAGAAGATTAGGACCGAGAGTTGGGAAGTCTGAGGTTTCAATATCTCATCAGAGTTGGGATTTTCAATCGTTTAGTCTTGAAAGACTTTGTTCAAACAGTCTTAAAGTTTAAACAAATGAGAGCAAGCTGAAAGGTGACCTAGAGTCATCTCCACTTTCTGTGGTCTCTGGGGCTTCTTGGGAACTCCAGGTTCCCCAGGCCACATTTGAAAACCATTGGTTTAGAATTAACAGAAAGCTGCTGGGCATGGTGGTACATGCTTGTAATCCCAGAACTTGGAAGGCCAAGAGAGGAAGAACACAGGTTCAAGGCCAGCCTCATCAGTGTAGCGAGACTTTCAGCAACCTAGCAAGACCCTGTTTCCAAATGAAAAATAAAAGGGACTGGGGATGTAGCTGAGAGATAGAATGCCCCTGGGTTCAAGCCCCAGTACACACACACACACACACACACACACACACACACACACACACACACAGAGGAATTAGCAGAAAACACAAGAATCTCAGCGTATCCTGAGTCTCTTTCCTGGAGCTTCCTGGGATGAAAAGTTGACAGAAAAGGAAATGGACTCAGGAATGAGGCGTGAAGAAGGGGATGGGAGTGGGAGGGTGAACTTCAACATTTCTACCCAGGCTCCCCTTTCTCCCTACACACAAATCTTAGGAAAGTGGGCCGAGGTGACTCAGACGAGGGAACGATGACAGCGTTAGCTAATGCTTTGCACCTGCCATTCTAAGCACCACAGGTGTGACTCGGTCCTCTTGCCAGCTCCGTGAGGTCACTGTTACCCCATTTTACAGATGAGGAGACGGAGGTGGCAGGAACCCTGCTGACTTTCCTGCTTGTGAACCACTCGTGTGCTATGCATGAGCAAAAGAGAAGGAATTTGGAGTCAGCCACCCAAAAATGAGCCAGCGGTGAGGGGAGCACAGCTTATACACAAACACGGGTAATTATGGTGAGCCACTGAGGAGTACTTGGTCAAACATGCCGCCCCGTAGCAGAGCATTAGATGACTTTCCACTTACTCATTTGCACCAAGAATCAGAGAGGGTGTATGCGGCTGGAGGCAAGTGCCCAGCCCAGAGAAGGCGCCTGCCCTTTGTCTCATCAAAACTCCCCTCGAAGGCGTCCAGATGAAACTTGTTTTCATTAGTCCCTTTGCTGTGGCTAATAAGCAATGCCACAGACTGGGTAAGTTATAAAGAAAAGATGCTTGTCTTGGCTCATGGTTCTGGAGGTCCAAGATCTAGGGACCACATCTGGTGATGGCTGCTGCTTTTTTTTTTTTTTTTTGGTACTGGAAATTGAACCCAGGGTCATTGTACCTCCAAGCTACACCCCCAGCCTGCCTCCTCCCCTTTTTTTAAACAGTTCTTGCTAAATTACTGAGGCTGACCTCGAACCTATGATCCTCCTATCTCAGCCTCCCAAGTGCTGGAATTACAGGGTGGGCCACCACGCCCAGCACTGGTGCTGGCCTTCTTGCCGGCAGAGTCCTGCAGTGGTGCAGGGCATCGCATGCCGAGAGGCAGGGAGCACGCATGTGTCTCTTCTGGTCTCTCTCCCTTTTCTTATAAAGCCACCAGGATTCAATCATGGGGGATCCACACTAATATTATCTAATTCAGATCACCTCCCAAAGGCCCCACTTCTAAGCACCGTAGATTAAGTTTCCACCCTCTTAATACTTCACAGTGGGGGTTAAATTTCAACACACAAAACCTTGGGGTACAAAATAGGGTCTTGCTAAATTACCTAGGCTGGCCTCCAACCTGAGATCCTCCTGCTTTAATCTCCTGAATAGCAGGAATTATAGGCATGTACCACCATGCCTGACTTAAACAGAGATTTAAACAAAAGAACAATTTATCCACAATTTTTTTAATTTGCCTTTATTTCCTTCTACATTTCATCTTTATTCATACCCTTTTAACATTTTCATGACAGTAAGACAAATACAACTTTGTATTCTGCTTACATAACACTATAACCAATGATGTGCTGGGGAAATGTTTAATAGCTTGCTCTCTGGGGATGGGAGTGCGCTCTAATGGGTATGTTTGCCAATTTCCCCGGTGTTAATACTCTAGTCATGGCTGATTTCATGCTACTGGCAAGACATCATTGAATGCAGACTTGGGAAGAGTGCACACAACTGACTCTCTCGTGCCAGTGTGACTGGCTCCAGCACACCAGTAATTACAGTGGTTGTAAAATATTCCACCATATGAATGGATAACAGTTTACCCAGTTATTCCCAGACCTTGAATATTGTGATTAATTTTAATGTCTCATAGTCTAAACACTTATGCAGGGCTGGGGGTGTGGCTCAGTGGTAAAACCCTTACCTAGCAAGCACAAGGCCCTAGATTTGATCCCCAACCCCTGGTCCCCCCCAAAAAAACTTATGCAAATCTTTAGTGTTTGCATCTTCTTTCCTCAAAAAGTTTATTGAATCAAAATATACGAAAATTTAGCTGGGCGTGGTGTCGCATGCTTGTAATCCCAGTACTTGGGAGGCTGAGACTGGAGGATCCGGGTTCGCGGCAGCCTCAGCTACTTAGTGAGGCCCTCTGCAACTTAGCGAGACCCTGTTTCAAAATAAAGAATAAAAATGGGCTGAGGGTATAGCTCGGAGGTAGAAGGCCCCTGGGTTCAACCCCCAGTACCGCAAAAAAAAAAATATATATATATATATATATATGAAAATTTGTGTAGTTCATGATATTCATTGTACTTTCCAAAAGTACACTGCCAATTTATATGACCACAGTTATATACGAATGTACAAATTTTCTTCGAAAGGGTACCAACACCTTCTACCAGGGATCCCACTGTGAATATGAAGAAATATTACCAATGCATTCTTTTTCTCTTCCTCTCTCTTTCTTTTTTCTTTCTTCCTTTCTTCATTCTTTTTCTTCTCTTTTGTGGTGCTGGGGATTAAACTCAGGGGATTCTACCTCCAAGCTACACCCTCAGCCCTATTTTCTTTATTTTATTTGAAAACGGTCTCACAAAGTCTCTGAGAGCATCACTAAATTGCTGAGGCTGGCTTTGAACCTGAGATCCTCCTGTCTCAGCCTCCCAAGTACTGGGATTACACACCCAGTTCCCATTTCTTTATTAAAATTCTAACATAAACCGGGCATGGTGGTGCACACTTGTAATCCCAGTACTTGGGAGGCTGAGACAGGAGAATCCCAGGTTTGTGGCCAGCCTCAGCTATTTAGTGAGGCTCTCCGCAACTTAGTGAGACCCTGATTCAAAATAAAAAGAATAAAATAGGGCTGGGGGTGTAGCTCAGAGATAGAATGCCCCTGGGCTCCATACCCAGTACAATAAATAAATAAGCCGGGCATGGTGGCGCACGCTTGTAATCCCAGTACTTTGGGAGGCGGAGACCGGAGGATCCGGGTTCGCGGCCAGCCTCAGCTCTCTCTCTCTCTCTCTCTCTGTCTCTCTCTCCTTAGTGAGGCCCTCCGCAACTTCGTGAGACCCGGTTTCAAAATAAAGTATAAAAAATAGAGCCGGGGGTGTAGTGTGGAGGTAGAATGCCCCTGGGTTCAATCCCTGGTACCGCAAAAAAATTAATTAATTAATTAATTAATTAAATAGAATAAAATTCTAACATAAAACTTTATGCCAGAGAAATGTCCTGACTCAACATTCGTAGCTGGGTAGGGATTTTGAAGTCCCCTCGCCCACTCCCAGTGCACTCTGTCCCCTTCTTCACGCCTCACTCCTGAGTCCATTTCCTTTTCTGTCACCTTTTCATCCCAGGAAGCTCCAGGAAAGAGACTCAGGATACGCTGAGATTCTTGTGTTTTCTGCTAACTCGTGTGTGTGTGTGTGTGTGTGTGTGTGTGTGTGTGTGTGTGTACTGGGACTTGAGAGAGGAGGATCACAGGTTCAAGGCCAGTCTCAGCGGTGTAGCGAGACTCTCAGCAACCTAGCAAGACCCTGTTTCCAAATGAAAAATCAAAATGGATGGGGGTGTAGCTCAGAAATAGAATGCCCCTTTTGGGAACCTTAGCATTGAACAATATAACAAGTCTCTAGAGTTGCCACATAGCTAATGTATGTGTGTAGAAACGTAAGTGGATAAGCAACAGAGGTGAGGAGTTTGGGGAAGACATGTCAGAGAGACGTCCGCTTATTTCTCTATCTCATCCAGTTCTTTTGTATGTTTTTCTTTACCATTTGAATGTTTCAGGACTTTTTTTGTACTGGGGATTGAACCCAGGGACAGTCTACCTCAGCTACACTCCCAGCCCTGTTTTATTTTTGGTTTTGAAATAGGGTCTCACTAGATTGATGAGAGTCTCACTACTTGCTGAGGCTGTCCTTGAACCTGTGATCCTCCTGTCTCAGCTTCCCAAGTACTGGAATTACAGGCATGCGCTACCATGTCCAGTTGAGATTTAAAGGACTTCTATTCCAATTTATTCCCTGATAAATTTTCTTTTGTCTTCTGCTTCCCATTTGGGGGGGGGGATAGGATTGCTTCATGGCATTAGGGGACTGAGAAGAGAAGAGGTTTGGAGGGGAGAAGGTGTGTATTCTCCTGTTGTTATTTTCTTGGTTCTTCTGTCTTCAGTGAACAGAATGAGCATGGCTTCCTGCCAGAGCTTTCCCACTTTCTACTGATCTCCGATTGGCAGGGGTTAATCATGGAACAGCCTCTGTCACTGTTAGACCGAGAGGCTCACAGCTGCCCAGAGAGACCCCTTCCCTCGCCCCATGCTACAAAGACCATGAGCCCTAGTAAACGCGCACTCAGCGAAGGTGGGCTCCTGTCCTCCTCTTCCCTCTCCTAGCGAGCAGGCAGGCTGGCTGGACCCAGAGAGGCAGTGCTGTACACTGGAAATAAAACAGGTGCTTGGAGTCATACCTGCCTGATTGATGCTCAGGTCCTCTGCTGACCTGTGTCTGACCCTGGACAAAGAACTCAAGTTCTCCAATCCCTGCTTTCCACTGGGAGATGGCTACCTCTCTTTGATCACAGCATGGCTTATTTATCTAATGTTTATAAAGTTCTTGCCCAAACCACCCACACAAGAAGGCCTAAACCACCAAGGAGCCTCTGCAGGGAACCTAAGTTGGAAGACTGATTTCCACTTGTAGGGCGAGCCCGGAACTCGACATGCGGCCAGTGGTCGGGCACAATCAGGCCCTGTTTCCTCTTCCTTCATCTGGCCAGGTAACAGCTGCACCTGTCATGGCTGGAGGAGATCACTGTGAAGAGGCAGCCCCGATATGGATTTGCGTTACCTTGGCTCCCAGTATCGGGGGAAGAAGCTCAAGGTGGGAGTTTCTCAGGCTCCTGGGGACTGGGTGGAAGTGGAAGGTATCGTTCATGCTTTGGAAGGGAGCGATCTTAGAATGCAGAGGCGGCGGCTGCTAGCTAGACAGATGCCCTGCGCTGTGCTCATCTCTCGCCTTCTGGGGACCTCCAGCTTCCTTGACCAGGTGGTGTAGGCTGGACCCAATCCACAGTGAAAGAATCATGACTCCCTCAGACAGTGCTCCACAGTCCAAGAGGCACTTTGGCACGTGCCATCTCCTTCACTTGGTCTTAGCCAAAAGGCCGAGAAGCGATGCTATCTCCTTCAATGGGCCAAACGTGACCAAAAAGACAACGCTGGAGAAACCGAGGTTCCGTCAGGCTAAGAAAGTTGCCCTGGGTTAAGTGTCTAGTGACATTCTCCAGAGCCAGGCCTGGGCCAACAGACCACTCACAGTCCGGCTGTGGGGAGCAGAGAGGGACAGCCAGGCCACCTCCTTCCTGGTGCAGTGCTGCTCATGGGCTGCTTCCCACCTCCAGGATAAACCATCCCTCACCTTTTCCTCTCGCCTCAAACCTCCCACACGCTTTCCTCTCCCATGTGCCTTCACAAGACTCACTCCGGTCACTCTGATGACAAAACAGAAGCCACCTCGTCCTCCTCCAGCCCCTTCCTCCTGCCCCCACCGCCGCCCCGCCCACGGTGTCCTGGGCTCCAGTCCCTCTGGTTCTTCCAGGACTTTGCTCCTGATCCCCGCTCCAGCTGCAAGATCAATCCCTTCAGCAAACAAACACACTCTTACTCCCACTCAAACTAACGAAGCACAACTCGGGCGCCGAACTCGCCCGTCCCCAGAGCCGTCCCACCCCCCTTCTCTTCACAACAGAACTCTACGCCTCGCTGTCTACACTCGCTGCTTCCACTTCCTCGCCCAGCCCTTTATTCCTCGCCCCACTCCAGTCTGGTTTCTGACCTCGCCACTCCACTGAAACTGCTTGTCAAGGTGACAACAATCCCTGTGTTGCCCCATCCCGCGGTTACTACATCTGTCTTCCTCTTACACAACCTCCCTGCAGCCTGTGACCTGGCCCAGGGCCCCTCCTTCTCCAAACACTTTCTTCTGTAGGCTTTTAGTTTAAAACGCATGTATTTGTTCCATTTGCTGTAGTAACCAGTTGCCACAAATTTGGTGGCTACTATCTGACAATTCTGTAGGTTGGAAATCCCCAGCACAGGTCTCACCCAGCTGAAATCAAGCAGCGCGGCTGGGATGGTCTCCATGAGCTCTAGGGGAAAACCCACTTCCTTGCTCTTGCAGGTTGTTGGACGAATTCAATCCCTGTGGCTGTAGGACTGAGGTCCTGTGTCTCGGCAGGTCTTTAGCTGAGGGTCCTTGTCTGTTTCTAAGGCCATCGCGTTCCTTGGCTTTGTCTGTCTTGCTTACTCTCATTACCTGGGGTCTAGAAAAGTGCCTGCCCAGTGAAAAGGGATTAGCAGAGAACGTCCCACCTTCCCTCCGCCCCACTCCCTTCTCTCTCCTTTCCACAGTTTCAGTTCCCATTATAAGCTCTGGCCTGAGGACAGAATTCTCCAGGTCTTCAGGAATAGTTTTTGCACATCAGCAGCCAAGAAATGAGTTTTATTTGTTGATTTTTCCAGCACTCAATCTGTTAACATCTTTGAGGATGCCTAAGACCACTCTTTTTCTTTTTGTTTTTTGTTGTCATTGTTTTGTTTTTGTACTAGGGATTGAACCCATGGGTATTCCACCTCCAAGCTACTCCCCTAGCCCTTTAAAAAAAATTTTTTTAAATTTTGAAACAGGGTCTCCCTAAGTTGCTGAGGCAGGCCTCCAACCTACGATCCTCCTGTCTCAGCCTCCCAAGAATTGGAATTATAGGCGTGTGCCACCTTGCCCAGCTCCTAAGACCAAATATTGCTCATACTTAATTGTTCGCATTTATATGACACTGTTTGCCAAATAGTGTTCTAAGCACCTTGCCCATACTGAATAAGCTCACTTATTCCTGTTATTTCTTAATATAATTATCTCCATTTTATAGATGAGGAACACAACACAGACATTGAGATTAACATGCTCAAAGTTTCACAATAAGGAAGCGCGGCCAAAATCTCCTAGACTCAGACTGGAGGGGGCCTATCCCAGTCCCTGAGCTTTAGACAGGGGCTTGCTCCTGCCCTTCTCTGGTGGCACCCCTCCTCTTAGGGCCAAAGCAGAGCCCGTGCCCCCCTCTAGAACACACTTGGGAACTGGGGGCTGTGGAACCCCCAGCCCCGAGGGCCACAAGTATGCCATTAGCATCGTGGGTCCATCTTCCTTTGGGTGGACGGCACCACCTGAGTGGATCCAAATGGTTGCCACAGGCAAATTTTGTGAAAGGTCTGGGCAAAGCTTGAACATGCAGGCCGTGTCCATATTGTGGGCAGGCCCCTTAAGAAGAGTGACCTAGTGGGGCATGGTGGCACAGGCCTATAATCCCAGTACTTGGGAAGCTGAGACAGGAGGATTACAGGTTTAAGAATAGCCCCAGCAATTTAGCAAGACTCTCAGCAACCTAGCGAGGCTGTTTCAAAACAAAAATAAGAAGGTCTAGGGGTGTAACTCTGAGGTAGAATGACCCTGGGTTCAATCCCAGTACCCCCCCACACACACAGCAATCTAGCAGGGCATGGGAAGGGAAGGACGCGCCATGGGCTGGGGTCCACTTCCCTACACCCCTCCATTCAGATCCAGAGCCCTGTGGAATCTGGCTCTTTAAATCCAAGCCTGGCCTTCCATCTTATTACGAGGTTTATGTGTCAAAGTAGAAGGATAAAACATACTTACCTTAGCAGTTTGTTGGCTTCATCAATAACAAAGATATCCTAGATACCATATTTATTTGTTTATTTTGGTATTGAGCTACACCCCCAGCTCTGTTTTATTTTTTATTTTGAAACAGGACCTTGCTAAGTTGCTGAGGCTGTCCTCAAACCTACAATCCTCTTGTCTCAGCCTCTCAAGTACTGGGAGTACAGGCGTAAGGCACCACGCTCATATTTAGACAGACAGCTTATGGCCTCCATTTGCCTCCTGCGCTGGGCCCCGCAGATGGGTGGGCTCGAGTGGCAGAGCTCGGGGGTGGCTCCCTCACCTGGCTCCCTCACCTGGCTCGGGCTCCCTTGCCCTCTGTTCCTGGCGAGCTGTGGGCTCTGGGTCACATTCCTTCCCAGAGGAGGCTCTGCATAGAGGTGGTCCACTCCCACCTCGACTGCTCCTCCCTGGGCGCTCCAGCTCTGGCCATTAAAACGGTGTCTAGCCAACCCCGGGCTCTCTCCCACGAGAGGCCTGCTGTGGCTGGCATCCTGCCGCTGGCCACCAGAGACCCGCAGAGTGGTCCAAAGCACACACTTTGGGTTCACATCCCAGCACCTCACTTATTAGCTATGACTTAACCTCTTTATCTGTTTTGTCCTGTCTTCAAGGATCAAAGGGACAGTCTGTACTTTTTTTTTTTCTTGTGGTACTGGGGATTGAACCCAGGGGCGCTCTACCACTGAGCTATACCTCCAGTCCTTTTTATTTTTCATTTTTGAAACAGGGACTCACTAAGTTGTCAAGGCTGGCCTCAAACTTGCAATCCTGTCTCAGCCTCCCAAGTACTGGGATTACAGGTGTGCGCCACCACGCCCAGCCAGGACTCTTGATAAATGGATAAGGGTTGATTACCATCATCGCGCCCTCTGCCCTTTGCTAAGCGACAATGCCCTGTGGCTCAGCCATCTCTCCAGGAAGCTGTGGCAGACCCCAAAGCACAAGAGCTTGCAGGAATAGGCACCGAAATACAGAGCAACAGAGAATCCAAAAGGCAAGTCCTGGGCCCTGGGCAGAGCTGAGTTGGAAGGAATAGATGGCACCTCTTCCTGGCAGTACTCCAGGTCTGGTTCTTTGTGTGTGTGTTTGGGGGAGGGTACTGGGGATTGAACCCAAGGGCGTTCTACCTCCAAGCTATACCCCTAGTCCTATTTTTTAAAGTTTTATTTTGAAACAGGGTCTCTCTAGGTTGATGAGAGTCTCACTACTTGCTGAGGCTGTTCTTGAACCTGTGATCCTCCTGTCTCAGCCTCCCAAGTACTGGGATTATAGGCATGTGCCACCATGCCCAGCCAAGCCAGGTTCTTATGACAGTGCTAGAATGTGGTAGATCTGCAGAACTCTCTACTCCCCTTTAAAATTCCCCCACCTGTAGCTGGGCATGGTGGTGCACACTTGTAATCCCAGTACTTGGGGAGGCGGAGACTGGAGGATCTGGGTTCGTAGCCAGCCTCAGCTACTTAGTGAGGCCCTCCGCAACTTCGTGAGACCCAGTTTCAAAATAAAGTATAAAAATATAGGGCCGGGGGTGTAGCTCGGAGGTAGAACGCCCCTGGGTTTAATCCCCGGTACTGCAAAAAAAAAAAAAATTCCCCCACCTGTGACCTGTGTCCTCTGCCACCTCCCCCTTTGCTTATAGTAATTGCACCACACCTGAGACACACTTATAAATTCATAGACATGCAAGTCGTTTTAGGCTAGGTTCTTTTTAATGGCTAAATATAGACTCTCCCTTGACAGGAGGTTAATTTCTCATATTGAGAAATGAAGTCTGCCTCTCAACTCATTATGAAACCCAACTCTAGCAAGATGTTACAGTGGGTGGGACGAAAGCACCAGGATTTCTAAAGAACCGGATGTGGAGGCTGCCATTCCTCTTGGAGGAGGCAGGTCAGAATTCAGGGAGGACCTGAGCCTGCGTGGTTCTAACCTCAGCCCAGGGTCTTGCTGCGGGCCAGCAAATTGCTTCCTGCAGACTCAGTTGATTTCCTCTGTTCTCTGCTCCGACACCTGGAAGCGAGGCTTCAGTAGTATTTTCAGCAGAAAGCAAGCATCCAAATTCAGGATCTGAGGGGTCGTGCTTGTGGAATCTGTGGATAAACACAACACATAGCTTTTTTTTTTTTTTTGTGTGTGTGTGTGTGTGTGTGTGGTACTGGGGATGGAACCCAGGGGCGTTCTACCTCTGAGCTACATCCCCAGCCCTATTTTATATTTTATTTTGAAGCAGGATCTCACTAAGTTGCAGAGGGCCTTGCTAAGTGGCTGACGCTGGCTGTGAACTTGCGGTCCTCCTATCTCAGCCTCCCAAGTACTGGGATTATAGACACAACACATAGCCCTTGATCCAATGATTTGGATTCAAATCCAGCGCTGCCACTTACTACCCGGTGATGTTGGGCAAGTTAATTGCCCTCCCTAATCATCTCATCCATTAAATGGGCCCACTAATAGTATCTGTTTCATGGAGTAATTTGTGGGTTAAGTGAATTAGTACATGTAAAACACTTAGAACGATGGCCAGCAAGAGTAAATAGTCATGTCCCTTATCATCACTATTAATCATCCCAAAGGGACCAGGCTGGCCAAAAGGGCGCCACCACATGGTCGGGTTTTTGTTTGCTTTGTGTGTGTGTGTGTGTGTGTGTGTGTGTGTGTGTGTGTGTGCATGTTTGGCAGTACTGGGGATTGAACCCAGGGGCATTCTACCTCCAAGCCACACCCCCAGCCCTATTTTTTATTCTTTATTTTGAAAACAGGGCCTCACTAAGTAGCTGAGGCTGGCCGCAAAGCCGGATCCTCTGGTCTCAGCCTCCCAAGTACTGGGATTACAAGTGTGCGCCACCATGCCAGGCTAACATGGTCGTTTTTCATTTTATTTTTTGCGGTACTGGGGATTGAGCCCGGGGGCATTCTACCTCCAAACTACATCCCCAGCCCTATTTTTAATTATTTATTTATTTATTTATTTTTTGCGGTACCGGGGATTGAACCCAGGGGCGTTCTACCTCCACTCTATACCCTCGGCCCTATTTTTTTATACTTTTATTTTGAAACCAGGTCTCACGAAGTTGCGCAGGGCCTCACTAAGCTCACTAGGTAGAGAGAGAGAGAGAGAGAGAGAGAGAGAGAGACAGGGAGAGAGAGAAAGAGAGAGCTGAGGCTGGCCGCGAACCCGGATCCTCCAGTCTCCGCCTCCCAAAGTACTGGGATTACAAGTGTGCGCCACCACGCCCAGCTAATTCTTTATTTTGAAACAGGGTCTCACTAAATTGTGGAGGGCCTCGCTAAGTTGCTGAGGATGGCCTTGAATCTGCAAACCTCCTATCTTGGCCTACCAAGTACTGGGATTAGAGGTGTGCACCACTATGCCTGACTTATTTTTTATTTTGAAACAGGGTCTTGCTAAGTTGCTGAGAGCCTCACTAAGTCGCTGAGGCTGTCCTTGCCCTTGCGATCCTCTTGCCTCAGCCTCCCAAGTACTGGGATTATAGGCGTGCACCACCACGCCCTGTCTATATGGTCATTTTTAACCCCCAGGTGATCCCGAAGCCGGACTGAGTGTGACTGTGCAATGAGGACCCCGGCAGGGGTATGCAGGACTTTGCAGCCTGCGCTGAGGGGCTTGGCTCTAATCTGAGCAAAGATATTTAATTTTACTGGGGAGGGTTCATGGGACCTTGTCTAGAATGTGGTGATCCGGGAACTGAATTTACCCCCAGGGTTACGTAGGAGAAGATGAAACGTGTTCTGAGTCCTGAGGACAGGACTCCAATGGTAGGGACGATGGCCACAAATAAACACAGGAGAAAAGGCTTCTGGGAAGAGCCTGGCTTCCAGTCAGACAGACCCGGCGAGTCCAGGCTGCGTCGCTCAAGACTTCTGCTCTCCATCTCTGAAACCTCGGTTTCCTTCCCAGTAAGATGGAGCTTACCTCCCAAGCTTGTGAGGACTGAGCATGATGGCGTCAGGGGAGCACTCAGCCCGCAGCAGCCGATGGAGACGGGCCGTCCAGGCACGAGAGGGGAGAGCGTTGAGGTCCACTGTGCCACCTGGAGGGAAATGACCCTCAAGACTTGGCTGCGTGTCCACGTCCACCAAACTTGTGACTGACCAGCGACGCAACACGTGGGATAGGAAAGTGGACAGGGCCGTGCTGTGGGTGGAAGGTGGGGTACTCAGGTCTCCAGAAAATGAGTCTGCACTCTAAGTCAGTAAGGCGGCCTTCTGGTTTACACTTCCAACGTGTGTGACGTATTCTGGCTTCTCCAAAGGGGCTACTCTGAGAAAACGGATACCTTACGGTTTCTAATCCTGTCAGGATGCAGGCAGCCCCTGGCTGTGGTAAATTGCCCCAAGTAGATAATGCCTCTTAGGGAGGCCTCTTGACAGGAGCCAGTGGGCCTGCCCTTGAGGCACCGGCCTCCTGCCGGTCAGATGTTCACGACTGTGGCATGAGGGCCGTCATATGTTTGCCACATCAAATGACAAGAGAATCCATTTATTTAGTGAAGTTGTGTGTGTGTGTGGGGGGGGGGTTCTGGGGATTGAACTCAGAGGCGTTCTATCTGCGAGCTATATATATTTTTAAATTTTTTGTTTTGAAACAGGGTCTTGCTAAGTTGCTGAGAGTCTTGCTAAATTGCTGAGGCTGGCTTCGAACCTGAGATCCTCCTGTCTCAGTCTCCCAAGTAGTGGGATTACAGGCATATGCCACCAAACTTGGCTTATTTAGTGAAGTTTAAAATTAAAATGTCTGGAATGTGTTCTTATCACTTTTCTCCAACCCTGCCTTCCCAGTCTTCCAACCCAGGCTGCCCGCTTCTCTGCTTTGGCTCATGTTTTCTCTTGGCACGAAACACCATCCTATGGCTCCTTTGAAAGGTTTCTCTAGCTCTGTCTGCCGCCATTGTCATCCTCGCGGCTGAATTTCCTGGATCGATAAACGCCTGCGTCTCTAGCCCCAGCCTTCCTGTCTCCACCAGTGGCCCAGACGATGAGACCAAGGTCCTCTTTCCCTCGCCTTGCAATTCCATCCAACAGCAGGCCAGTGGCCCCTACGCCAAACACATCCCGGCTCTGTCCTGTCCTTCCATTCCCAGCCCCCCTCGGCCTGGGTCACTACCCCCTCCTGCGACAGCTTCTGAGTTCACCCTTCTGCTCCACACTTACCCCTTAAAATCCATTCTGCACCCAACTTGATCGTGTTCCCCTCCTGCCTACAACTCTCCAAGGTGACACAGATGTACCTCAACTGTCACCCCAGCCTACGAGGCCCTGTCTGATAGGGGCCAGCCTCGGCTCACTGTGCTGTAGCCACACTGGTCTCTTTTCTTTTCTTTTTTTTTTTTTTTTGTGGTACTAGGGATTGAACCCAGGGGCATTCTACCTCTGAACTATACCCTCAGCCCTATTTTATGTTTTTATATTTTGAAACAGGGTCTCACTAAGTTATGGAGGGCCTCACTAAGTAGCTGAGGCTGGCCACGAACCTGCAATCCTCCTGTCTCAGCCACTGGTCTCTTTTCCATCCGCATTTCCACCTCAGGGCCTATGCACGGGCTGTCCCCCTCCAGTCTTTTCACAACTGGCTCCTTCTCTTGGTTGAGGTCTCAGCTCGAGGGCGACCTTCTCAGCAAGTCCTTCCCTGAGCCTCCTGTCTGAAGGAGCTCCGGCCCCACCGCCTGTTCCACGCCTCCTGTTCCAGAGTCATCTCAGGTCTCTCCACTACCCGTTCCCGCTCCGCTTGCTTCTCGTCTGTCTCCTCGCGCTAGAGTGCAAACTCTCAGAACAGGGCCTCCACCTCCAGTTTCTGTTGGGACCCACAGGGCCTGGAAGAGAACCCGGAAACAGGTGCTATTTGTGTAGGGAGGATGAATGAGCCGGCCTGGAGGGGAATTACCTAATGCCATCCCTTACCTAGTAACACCTATGTGTTTTTCTCCACGCCCTGATCATGAGTGGCGCAGGGGGAAGAACTGCTCTTCCTGGGAGCCCTGAGCACCTCTGACTGATGAGTGAGTTCCCGGATAATGGCTTCCCGGGTGCGTTCAGGCGGGAGCTGTGTCACATGTGGTCGGGCCCGGGGTGGAGGGATGGAGAAGAGGAAGCAGTGCTCCAGGCCCTCCGGTCACAACAGAGCACGCGGAAGAGTTGGCTCTGAGGCGGCAAGTCAGCAGTCCTTTCTCAGTTACACCTTTGCCAAGAAAGCCAGCAGCTTAGGAGATATTTACAGGCTGCCAAACACTGCTGGTTGCGAAACTGGCAGCCATTATCCTGCTCTTCTTCCTTATCCGCGGAACCGACCTTCAGGAACAGAACCTTCTGGATACTTACTTTCTGGGTTTCCTTTACTGTTGGAGGAGGGCTTCGTGACACCCAGTTCTGGCCAAGGACATAGAAGGGGACTGTGCCAAGGACATTTATTTTTATTTATTTATCTTGTACTTTTGCAGTGCTGCCAGGAAGTGCTGCACCGCGGAGCCACACCCCCAGCCCTGCCAGGGATTTATCTTTTATTTTTCAGTGCTGGGGCTTGAACCTGGGGGCATTCTACCTCTGAGTTACACCCCAACCCTATTTTATATTTTATTTTGAAGCAAGGTCTTACTAAGTTGCTGAGGTCCTCACTAAGTTTCTGAGGCTGTCCTCAAACCTGCAATCCTCCTGTCTCAGCCTCCCAAGTACTGGGATTACAAGCATGTGCCGCCATGCCTGGCTTTTTTTTTTTTTTTGGGTATTTGAGATTGGACTCAGGGTTGTTCTATCTCTGAGCTACACCCCCAACCCTTTTTATTTTTTTATTTTGAAACAGTTTCACTAAGTTACCTGGCCCTGGACTTGAACCTACTTTCCTCCAGTCTCAGCCTCCTAAGTACTGGGATTTCAGGCCTGTGCCACCGTGCCAGGCCCAAAGAATTCTCTAGTAAATACCGTCTCTGCTCCTTGTCTAAGTGAGGAAGAGCAACCCTGAGGCTTTCAGTAGGAATCTGGAGTTTTAATTCCATCTGGTTCATGTAATTAAATGGATTTTCTCAGAATAGTAGCCATAGTATTGACAGACTGGTTGCGGAAGTTATTTAGACGATTATTTAAAAAAATATTTTGGCTCTCCTTAAAATAGGTCACCACTGATGTCTCAGTGTGTTGTGGAAACTAAGACTCCCGGAATGTGTCTGGAGTTAAAAGAGTGGTTCTGAGTCTCCTGGTGTGCGTTCCGAAGGAGAATCAATAAAATGCGTGTGTGTGTGTGTGTGTGTGTGTGTGTGTGTGTGTGTGTGTGTGTGTTACTGGGGATGGAACCCAGGGGCCTTCTACCTCCAGGCTACCCCCAGCCCTATCTTTTTTTTTTGTGTGTGGTACTGGAGATTAAACCCAGGAGTATTATTACCTCCAAGCTATACCCCCAGACCTATTTTATTTTGAAACAGGGTCTCACTAAATTGTGGAGAGCCTCACTAAGTTGCTGAGGACCCCCAGTCCTATTTTATTTTATTTTATTTTTTATTTGGAAACAGGGTCTCGCTAAGTTGCTGAGAGCCTCACTAAGTTGCTGAGTCTGGCCGTGAACCTGCGATCCTCCTGTCTCAGCCTCTCAAGTACTGGGATTACAGGTGGGTACCACCATGTCCAGATATAATTCTATCCATATGCGTCCTGTGCAGCACTTAGCAGAACCATGCTGAGTACATTCTTTTGGGTGATGCTTTGATTTTGGGGAGAGGGAATACTAGTTACTATCAAGGCAATAGTCGAGCCAGGCTTGGTGACGCACACCTGTAATCTCAGTACTTGGGAGGCTGAGACAGGAGGATCACAGTTTTCGAGGCCAACCTCAGCAACGTAGTGAGGCTCTCAGCAACCTAGCAAAACCTTGTTTCCGAATAAAAAATAAAATAAAGCTGGGGTTGTAGCTCAGAGGTAGAATGTCCCTGGGTTTAATCCCTACTACCACAAAAGAAAAAAAAAGTGATAGTCATAGCAAAAAAAGTTAAACACACAAACACACACACACACACACACACACACACACACACACACACACACACTTGATTCCAGCTCCATTTGTCTTCTCCCCAGAGGCACCGCTTCTTAACATTGCATTTCCACATGTTTGTTCTGGTGTTTACCTCTCTGTTCAAAAATATATACCATCTCAGCCAGGCGTGGTGGCGAACACCTATAATCCCAGAACTTGGGAGGCTGAGACAGGAGGATCACAGGTTTGAGGGTAGACTCAACAAGTAGTGAGACTCTCATCAACCCAATGAGATTCTGTTCAAACTAAAAATAAAATTGAGCTGGGGGTGTAGCTCTGAGGTACAACACCCCTGAGTTCAATACCCAGTACCACACACACACACACACACACTATATATATATAGTGTATGTGTGTGTATATATATATATATATATATACACCCACACACACACTCACACATACATATACACCATCTCTTGAGTCATTACTTTCAGACTTTAGCCGTTGACTTCTTGTGTCGTTACTCAGGTACCCCAGGGAAGCAGAACCAATAGGATATGTGTGTGTATACATATGTATATGTGTATATTTATATGTATAAACATATATGTATATATACTTATGTGTGCATACACATACATATATGTGTATATCTATGTACATATACATATACATATACATATACATAGGCTTACTGCCATGGTTTGTGTCCCCTCAAAAGTTCATGAGAGGACACTTGGTCCCCAGGATGGTGGTACTGGAAGGCGGTGTAGACCTCAGTGGGGATCTTAGATCCTTGGGGGTGCGCTCATAGGCGGTAGTTCTTGAGAGGAGGTTGTTCTGAAGCCTGAGTTTGGCCAACCTAGCTCTTACATAATCATTTGCTCACTCATTCCCATACTTGGCTCCCGCCATTGTCACCCACACCACGGAGTGAGGCCACCAAGGGGTGGCCTGTGCGTACAGCCTGCGCTATGCTGTTTGGACTGGGAACCTCCAAAACTGTGAGCTAAGTAAACCTCTTGTTCGTCATAAGTAGCCCATGGCCTGTATTTTGTTATAGCGACACAAATCTGACCACCACACACACACACACACACTGATTGATTTTAAGGAACTGGCTCACACAATTGGGCTGGCAAATCTAAAGTGTGCAGAGCAGGCTGGCAGCCAGAGACCCGGGGAGGAGGGGACGAGCCGCCCGAGTCTGCAGGTAGTCTGGAGACAGAATTCCTTCTTCCTTGTGGGACCACAGTAATTTTTCTCTCAAGCCCTTCAATTTATTCATGAAGCCTACCACATTATGGAGGGTGTTATAGTTAGATATAAAATGTCCCCTAAAGAGCTCATTTATTAATATTCAGGGTTGATATAATTGAATCATAAGGGTTGTAATCCCAGAAGTGGATGAATCCATTGTAATGGGTTGACCTGGGTGGCACCCTGTAGGCTGCTAGGGTGGCTAGAGGTGGTCCCTGGGGGTGCAGCCTTGGGGATTATATATGGCCCCTCCTCCCCCTGCTCTCTCTCTTGCTTCCAGCCTCCATGATGTGAGCACAGCGCATGTGCTCTCCCTCCGCCATGCCCTGAGCTTCACATGTCCCCAGCTTCACATGGACTAAGCCCGAAAACGTAAGAAAATAAATCTTCTTTCCTCTAAGTTATGTGGTCAGATCTTTAGATTATGGCTGCAAGAAGGCTGACCGGGACAGAGGGTGATCTACTTTATCCTAAGTCCACTCACTTAAATGTTAATCTCAGAAACATCTAGACTGGCGTTTGACCAAATAGGTGGGTATTGAGATTTAGACAAATTGACATATAAAATTAGCCATCACTCTTCCTAATATGGTGGCTGCAGACCCAGCCGATACTTCGCCTCCCCCATCCTCCCGATACAGTGACACCACAATATTACACGTTCACATTATTATAACTATAACCATTGCTGAGCCAAGAAGTGGACCATGTGTATTCTTTAGTCATACAATGCTTTTTCTCCATTTTTTCCATTATTCACTCTTCTTTGAACCTGTTACTAAGTGTTATGGTTTGGGTTTAGAATAACCCCCCAAAGGCTCCAGTGCAGGGAGGTTCAGAGTTGGGGAATGGCTGGAGGAGGCGGGTCACTGGGGGCGGGCCAGGGATAGACTGGTCCTCAAGACTATGTCTCTCCCTGGCCACCTCTTTTTTTTTTTTTTTTTTTTTTTTTTGCTGTACTGGGGATTGAACCCAGGGGCATTCTACCTCTAAGCTACACACCCCGGCCCTATTTGTTATCCTTTATTTTGAAACCGGGTCTCACTAAGTTGCGGAGGGCCTCACTAAGTAGCTGAGGCTGGCTGCGAACCCGGATCCTCCGGTCTCAGCCTCCCAAAGTACTAGGATTACAAGCGTGCGCCACCACGCCTGGCTCCTGGCCACCTCTTCTTCCTCTGTTTCCTGCAGAAAGGCAGGGGTCAAAGGACGGGGCTGTGGATGCCTGAGGAAGTCACAGACAAGAGCGTCTAGGCCTGGGCGGGGGTGGTTCATGGACAGGGAGGGGGGCGGGAACGCCAACCTTCCCATTCTTCCAGAAGTCTCCACTGTGCAGGTGCCTGGCGTGACACCGCCGCCCTGATAAGAACGAGCACAGCTGTGGTGAGAAGAGCTGACTCAGACAGTGCTGGCTTTGTCATCCCCGAATGGAGTCCATGTCATCCCACTCCCATTGTTACGGCTTGGCCTGAACCCAATGACTTGGAATTTCCTCAAGACCAGCCAGTGTCATTAAACTCCCTCGCCGAGGTGGTGATGGACGGCAGAAGAGCCCGGGATTATCTGCTGGCAGATCAGGGCGGCATTCGTGTTGCCACAAGAGTACCAGGAATTCAGGGAAGGCAGAAACCCATGCCCTAGCTGGGCGTGGAAGCGCATGCTTGTACCCCAGTACTTGGGAGGCTGAGACAGGAGGATTGCAGGTTTGAGGACAGCCTCAGCAACTTAGGCCCTCAGTAATATAGTGAGACCTTGTTTCCAAATAAAAAAAATAAAATAGGGCTGGAAGTGTAGCTCAGAGGTAGAATGCCCCTGGGTTCAATTCCCAGTGCCCCCACACAAAAATGAAACCCACGCTCAGGTGGGAAATTAGCTGTACCCCTGGCAGGCCCCCCCCCCAAGACTCACTTTTTGACCTCTTCAGTTGGCGTAATTCAGGTATGTGAGGTTCCTGGTTGAGGGCGTCCTCCAGGGAGGACTGGCTCTTCTAGTGACCCTGGTAAAAGCCGTCTCAAAGCCACTGGCAGGCCCTGCCAGCAAAACGCACCCACACAGGTGGTTTAGGCTCCTTGAGCCAGGCTCTGCCTCCACATTTGGGGTGCACAATTGTCCTACTGGATTTGATGTGCTATATCGATCATCTCAGTGTGGGGTGGACTGTTGGGAAAAGCAATCACGTGTAGCTTCCTGCCCCTGCACATAAGAATGGGGCTGGAGTCTGGAACATTCCTTACCAAGAGGCCTACCACCTGTGCTGGGCTCATCTCCTTGTCAGGGAATATCTTTCCATTTCAAACTAGAAACTCCTTGCTCTGCTTAAGCGCTTGTGTCAGTGGCCCTCCCCAAACCCCCAGCTTTCTGTCTTTCAGACCCCAGGGCAAAGGTCCTTGTGCTGCAGCAGGAGTGGGTGCTGCCAGTCGTGCTGCCTGCGTGGAATGCAGAGAGGGTCTGCTGGTCATGGGGACCCTCTGGCTGTAGGTAAACACCGTGCCCCTTAAGCCTGGTGCGTGTGTCATCCGTTCTGGGCGACTTGAATCACACACTGGTGTGTTCCCTGGGAGGCATCTATCTGCCAGTTAACCTGGCCGCACAGCCTACGGTGGGACAGTCTCCACGATTTGCGCTTTTTTCTGTGTAGCCAGGGCTTCCAATTTCTGAGCTTTTCTGGGATTTTGTAGGGCACTGGCTAGATCCCCCTCAGTATTCACATTGCTAGGCACTCACCACTGTACTTCTGGCGACTCACGCTATGCTGTGTTAAGCTCTGCCATGCCAACTGCCATCTTCCCATCTACCATGTTCACACATTTTGAGTCAAGGTTAGAGGTATTGAGTCTTTTTTGAAGATTCAATCATTACTATTGTGTCCTCAGCACCAACCACAGTATCTGGCGCTTAGAAGGCGCTCAAATGTCGGTTTTCTGAGTTGAAGAATGTCTTAGAACCTGCTGCAGTTTGGGGTCACTGGTTTTCTGGAAATTTCCTTCATCTTCATGGTTGGGTAAGGGGTTAAGGTATAGCCAATATGGCCATCAGAAGGCAAATAGAATTTGGGTGAGAATTCTAGTGGTTACTTCTAACCTGTTCAACCAGAAATGATTGATTATCCCAAGTCGCATACATTTCTGTCCTTGGATTTCTTTTCTTCTACACACTCGTATTCTCCTCTGAACTTTTTTTTTTTTTTTTGAAGTACCGGAGATTGAACCCAGGGGCGTTCTACCTCCGCGCTACACCCCCAGCCCTATTTTTTATCCTTTATTTTGAAACCAAGTCTCACGAAGTTGCAGAGGGCCTCACTAAGTAAAGAGAGAGAGAGACAGACAGACAGACAGACAGGGAGGGAGAGAGAGAGAGACAAGACAGATAGACAGGGGGAGAGAGAGAGAGA
>PVJS01002102.1:0-88258 GCA_004027185.1 Glis glis | reverse complement strand
TGGGGATTGAACCCAGGGGCATTCTACCTCTGAGCTACACCGCCAGCCCTTTTTATTTTGTGGGCCTTTTTTTTTTTGTGGTACTGGGGATGGAACCCAGGGGCATTCTACCTCCGAGCTACATCCCCAGCCCTATTTTTTACTCTTTATTTTGAAACAGGGTCTCACTAAGTTGTGGAGGGCTTCACTAAGTAGCTGAGGCTGGCCGCGAACCTGGATCCTCCTGTCTCAGCCTTCCAAGTACTGGGATTACAAATGTGTGCCACCATGCCTGGCCTCAGGGTTAAGTTTTATAGTGCCCCTGGGTTCAACCCCCAGTACCGCAATAAATAAATAAATAAATAAATAAATAAATAAATAAATAAATAAATAAAATAAAAATAAAGCTGTATGTGAACATTAAAACTCAGGAGAGAAAAAAGCCTAGAATAGACCCTAGTTTCTATTGCAGACTTGAATAGATTCAGTAAAGTAACAATCTTTGCCTCCCATATATGTCTAGGTTTGTCACTTTTCTCTCTTTCATTATTCTAACTGTTCCTAGAGTGGAAATACTTGTTGCTGGACTCTCTCCTTGGAAGCTCTTCTTTGAAAGTAGCCTAACTTGTGTCTCAGGTCAGTAACCTCCCCTGAAGTGCATCTCACTCTCTAGAGGATGCCATAATAATTTGAGTATAGAAAAGAGCTCTCTGCCTCTTCCCAGTAGATATCCTTGTTGAATACAACTTTTAAGGTGTAACGGTTAAACGTGAAAGCCGTGGGATTTGGTTGAAATTGGGATGATCTTGTCTATTAATATTTATTGAACACTTACTAAGAGCATTATGGTAAGTGCATCATAGCCATTTCACTGCTCCTCGAGGCCACCCTGGGAGGTGGGTGTCATTAGTGCCACTTTACAGAATCTACCTGCCAGCACCAGGATTTTACCCTGCAGACAGATTCTGTAGCCTGAGCCGAAGTGTAGGCTCAGTGCTTACACTGAGCTAACTGCCTCCTTTGGGTTCTAGAAGTCAAGTTTTATTCACTGAATTGTAAGTGCTTCCTGTTCTCTTAGTATTTAAAAAATGATTTTGAGTATTGCTTTGAAGTGGCATGCTCATTTAAAGGTGTGTGTGTGTGTGTGTGTGTGTGTGTGTGTGTGTGTGTGTTACATGTTATAGGCGTATACCCAGAAAGGAGCACTTAGTAGTAGGCTAAAATTGGACATTGTCTTGAGAAACCTTCGTGTGTGTGTGGGGGGGTACTGGGGATGGAACCCAGGGGTGCTCTACCACTGAGCTACATCCCCAGCCCTTTTTATTTTTATTTTGAGACAGGTTCTCACTATGTGGTCCGGGCTGTCCTCGAACTTGTGATCCTCTTGTTTGTTTTAGTCTCCCAAGAACTGGGATTACACATCTGTGCTACCATGCCCAGCTCCAAGAACCCTTGTTAACTTATGAGGTTTATTATAAACCAAAGACCAGGAAATTCTCCCCTTTCGTTCTGAGATTGTGTCAATCAAGAAAGTCACAACTGAGGACAAGTCCCACTGGCTCTGAGATTTCTTATCTTGGTTTTTCTTTGTATGGTCTGGGTGTTTGGGGCCCAGGGCTGGGGAGGATGGGGCTCATCATGAACCACTGATTACTGACCAGTGTTGGCTGTTGGTTTTAACTTGCAAATGTGAGTTGCATATAAAGTGAGTTCACAAGGAGCATTACGAGCCTGTATGGCAGAGTACAGTAATTTTGCTCATGGCTCAGTGTTCTAGCAGGAAGACACTGGTGTCATTGAAAGAGCATTTCATTGGGAATCAGGACACTGAGAGCCTAATTCTGGCTCTCCTGCTGACTCCATTTGCCATATGAGTGAGCCACGTCACTTGCTGTCTGAGGAAGGAGGTGCGGGTGAAGTCCAGTGTGGCCAAGAACCACACAGGCCTCTGGAGCAGAGCCTCCTGCCTCCTTCCTGTTCGTCCCTCCTGTGGACCCAAGATCTAGGAGCAACTCCTTCCTCTTCAAGGGCATCGCCTACTCTACCCCTTGTTTTTCATGTTCAGGAGCCTTTCATGCGGCCAGCAGATGATCTGTCGTGCCAGGCAGGGACGCACCAGGCAAGCTTTGCTTTAAGGGCCCTGTGCCTTTGGGAGTTTGACAGGAGTAGCATCTGAAAACAGCTGACATTTACTGAGCACATACTGTGTCCAGCACCATTCCAAACACTCTGAATGCATTAACTGGTTTAACACTCATAGGATCCCTCTGTCATAGGTACAGGATATATCTCAAAGAGAGGGAAACCAAGGCTCAGAGAGGCAGTAACTTGACTTGGTGTCAAAGCCAATAAATGGCACTACTGGCAGGAGGTTTTGAATCCCTACAGGTTGACTGTGGGTCTTTGCCAGAGCGGTTCCCTGGGGAGCACTTATGGGCTCTCCCAGCCACAGCCATTCTCCAGGTGGGCAGAGCTGGCTGTTGTGTGGGATGGATCCCCACAGCCGCCTCTCCTGCCACAGCGGCAGGAGCCTGGCCTCACACCGCTGCCAACCTCCCCTGCCCAGCCTCCCAGCAGACAATGCATTTAAGAGACAAAGAGTTCTGCTCCCTCTCAAGCAGGGAGGCAACTTAAAGCTCCCAGACCCCTCTCTGTAGCTCCCCACTTCACATCTGCAAGGTTCCTGATTTAGCCCAGCAGGCCCTCCAGAGTCCCAGTTTGACCCATATTTATTCATCCGCTCACTGATTCTGCACTGCGAGTGCTATGAAGAGGGCCTCCTACGAAGAGCGGCTGTGGCAAAGCATCCCAGGCTTGACCACTCAAGGGGCAGCTCAGCTGTTGAGGACCTAGTTTTGAATGCAGCGGGACCTCAGCTCCTGACACTGCGTACCAGCCTCTGCATTGTGGCACGAGAGTGTTGCATTCATAAGGTACAGGATATGCTTCTACTCTAAAAGAGTTTCCCAATGAACAGGCCCTGCACACGTTTCTCCCAAGAACTTCTTGTTGCAGGGAGTGGCACAGACACCTCCGAGTCCACTGTGCCACACCCACAGGCTTCACCCAGGATAAACTTGGAGGGATGTAGTTATTTTATACACAAAGCCAGGTATGGGGTTTAAATGTTTTAATATGAAATATTTCTAGCATGCTGAAAAGTATAGAAAACAAAACAAATATTTCTATACCCTTTGTGAAGATTCAGTAGACTTTAAGATTTTGGCCTTCTATCTTGTCCTGCTCCCTTCTTCCTCAGATATAAACACCATCCTAAAAATCGGTGTTTTGTTTCTATATGCTTTGTGCATTCATAACATTGTTTATGCATTCATAGACACTGTATTGTTATATATGTTTTTACCTTTTATGGAGGCATGTATGTATCCTTTTAGGCTTTGTCTTTGCTCATTGTTCCCCATCTAGAGATTGGACCCGTGCATCTAGTCCACTCATGTAAGCTGTGACAGTGTTCCACTATGTGCACAAACCCATATGCTAATTAGAGGGCAAGGGGGATTTTGGTTTTGGTTGTCCCCCTTCGTTCTCAGATGCTTCCTGGGGAGTGACTTTCGGGCTCTCCCAGGTTAGGCAGTATCGCTGCTCACAGGCACTCACATGGTCAGTGTGGCCAGGTGTCCTCAGCTGGCTGCCACCCCCCCTCCCCCCCGTGAGTACCTGTACCTGTTCCGGCCACATCTTTGCTTCTGGTGAGTGTGAAATGGAATCTCATTTCCCTATTTCTGCTGTGGGTGAACCTCCCTTTGTACAGTGACTGGCCTGTTTACAGTTTCCTCTTCTGTGTCTTTCCTGCTTATCTCCTTCACACATCTTCTTATTGGGCCATCTGCTGCCTTCTTACCCACCAGCAGGGAATCCTAACATTCCCAATCCGAGCTGTGTTGAGAATGTGCCTTGTGGACATCTCCTCCGGGGACATTTCTCCCAGGTTGCTGCTCGGTTTGTCCCAATGCTTATCCTGCCATTGTCATACAGAATATGTTCATTTTTATGCATATTCCATGTATGGCATATTCTATTCTTTTTTTATACCTTATTTCAAAGTCTCCCAAATGCTGATGCTTTCATGCTCCACGATGCTTTGCTTTTGTTTTCCACATGGGGCCTGGGGTGCATTTGTGTGGGCGGTAATGTGTGGTACCCAATTTTATCCTTTTGAATTGAAAACCCCTTGTCATTCCTAGAACCATCTTCCATCCAGTTGCCCTCAGGACCCTTCAGTACTCTGTCACTTCTATGCTCCGTTTCCAGGTTCCCTGTTCTGGCCTGGCCCTGCACTGTTGGGATTATCGTTGCTCTGTTATTTCCATGTCAGTGGTAACTTTTTTTATCTGGTAGGGGGTGGCCCTGTGCTCATGCTCCCCACCCCCCGTGATACTGGAGATTGAACCCAGGGGCATTCTACCTCTGAACTATACCCCCATCCCTCTTTTATTTTTTTTTTTTATTTTGAAACAGGGTCTTGCTAAGTTGCTGAGGGTCTTGCTAAGTTGCTGAGGCTGACTTTGAACCTGTGATCCTCCTGTCTCGGTCTCTCAAGTGCTGGGATTACAGGCATGCACCACCGCGCCCGGCTTGCTCATTATCATTCAATATCATCTGGACCATGTTTGGCATTTTATTCATTCTCCTGTGTAACTTTTATAGTCATTTATTGAGTTCTACTTTGAAAATTCTTATTTCTTAAGTGGAATTTTGAAATGGGTTTTTATTGGGATTTCATTGAATTGTAGATTTGGAGAGACTTGATGAAGTGTTCATAGTTTTGATGGAGTTATTTTAGATATTATTCTTTGGTGGATTTCATTCCACATGTGACCCGAGGGAACCATGAAAACTGTGTAGACTTCACTTACTCTAGTTCATTGTGTAGATACAAAATAGTCAAAATTGAAGGATTGATCATTTAAGTCTGGAGCCAGGCATAAAAATAAACCCCACTCTGTTATCATAGGTGGCTGTGATTAAGATCAGGCGAAAGGTCGGCTCCAGGCCTCCCAACATTGACAGTTTCCTTCAGAAGATTAAGTGCTGCTTCATCTTTGGCCCAGGTCATCAGTAGCTTAAAGCCATTACTGTCTATTGGCTGTTTGGTTTGTCTGAAATATGGGGCTGGTCTCAGCCTATTTCCCTGGGGTCAGGTGTGTTCACATAATCAAAAGTGCCAGGAACCCATATTGTGTGTGTGTGTGTGTGTGTGTGTGTGTGTGTGTGTGTGTGTACACGCACACATGCATATGTGTTCACATTAGCCTCATCTGGGGAGGAATTCACAGTGCCAGGAGCACAGAGATGTGCTTTTGCACCTTTGCACTTTAAAATGTGTGTGCTTTATTGGTGGGATGTCTTCAAGCTGATTCTGGAGATAGACTTGTTCACGGTTTCACGTGTCTTGGAAGATGACCATTTGAGAAGCTGTCGAGCAGTGGCAAAGTGAAGACAAATGAAGAGCCCTTCTCTGTGGATGTGTGCACGGGGATTTTCATCAGCCCTGAACCGTTCCCATGACCTAGTCAGAGAAGGGCGATGGCTTCTATTTCCTTGAATTAAAAGTCAATGACAAGTATAGTTTTATTTTGTTTACATATAAAACAACCTATAAAAAGTACTTTGCCTATTATTTAAATGATTGCTTTGCCACAATAAAGGAAAAATGCTGCTTCTAACAAAGTCAGATCAGTGAATATGTACATATGGGGATGAAGAAATTGAAGTAAAAGTATGATCAGGGTAGGTTGGGATAGTAAGTTAGCAAAAGGACATGTGGTTTTACTTTTTGCTGCTGTAAGATAAGGGAATGTGGTATTTATATTTTTCTTTTTACCGAAATAAGATTTTGAGATACACTTTTGTTTGAACAAATCCACTGGGACTTGAAACTCTATAAAATGCTTGACCGTATATTAATTTTCTTGATTGTAAGTGTGGGAAATGAATGCATTGCTAACCCTTTTAAGTAAAGTAACTGATACGATAGAACTAGAAGAGCTGAGAGCCATTTTCACTCTAAAATTCTTTCTGCATTAACACATCTGCAGCGTTGAGGAATATATGGAAAATTGAAATAGTGCTTCTATCCTGCTGTGTCTCCAGTGCGTCAATAAATCACCTTTTTTTCCTTTTAAAATGTCTGGCCTTGTAATTTATGTATGCATAACCCATTACTAAATTCATAGTAGGTGTTTTAGTTGGCAGGCATTATTCCAGAGTTTCCGAAGAGCTTAAAAAAATACAGAGCCTTTGTTAGTGTTTATACTTAAGTGGACATTTTAGCTTTTTTTAAATTTAACAATGAACTAGATTTTTAAAAAGAAATTTGGAGATATTTACCTTTTCCTTAGGCAAACAATATTAAATCCATATCCTTACATTTTCAGTTGTCATGGATTTCTTAATGGACTTTATGGTTTTTCTTTTTTTTCTTTTTAAATTAAAACTGGCAGAAGCAAATGATTCTGATATTAAGATCACTATAATTATCAGTAGACTTCATGTTGCATAGAAAAATAAAAATGTCAGTTTTAGTAATTTTTAAATTTCTTAACTGCAGTTGCCTGCTTGACTTATAAAGTGAAGTCAAATATATTCATTCATTTACTCCACTTGTTGCTTCTTGAACAGAAATAGAAATGTTCAGGGTTTGTTCACATACTTGTGGCTTACCTTTGAGACTTTCTAATTTTCAACCAGACATTTGAAAATAACCACGATGTCTCCTAGCTCTCAGTTAGAAAAATTTAGAGCTTTATGACTTTGAAATGATTCTTTAAGAAGTGATTTCTGTTTTCTACTGTAAAAGTTTAAAAAAGTGAGTTTAGGGTTGTAAAAAAGCCAGAAGGGCCATTTATGGCTTGCTGAGGAAATTAGCTTTATTCGCCCATTCATTCCTCCCTCCTCTGCCCCCACCCTGCCAGCCGCTTAATTATGTTTTCAGTGTCCAGCCGTGGAAATCACAGTGGCCAAACAGAAGAGGAACGTTCTTGGCCAGGGAGCCTTCCCTAGATGTCAGAAGTCTTTGGTTCTTTATGAACTAGGATGCATGTTACTGTTCACAGGGTGGTCGGGTGTCAGGCACACATTCAGAATTTAACGTGCTCTGGATGATCTGCAAGTCCACCCATGCAATATAAATTGGAAAATCTCTCTCTGACTTCCTCCCACCCAAGTTAGATATTAAAAGTAGTGACGGTTTTGTTTTAAAGATGGCTTATTTGACTTTTTGTTTTGCTTTTTGCGGTGCTGGGGATCGAATCCCCAGGGCCTTGTGCATTTTGAAGTTTTTTTTTAAAAAGTGCCTTATTTTTGTTATTTTGTTATCAGAGGTGTTTGTTATGGCTTTTGTGCTCTGATGACTGTCTACACTTACAGAATAATTTTGTTTGGATTCACAACATGGCTCTTATTTGTTTATTTCTAGAATCTGGGGGGGGGAGTGTATTTATGCCTGGGCAAGATTGTAAGAGTCCATCCTGCTATACAGAGCTTAGTCTTTATCCTGAGCCTTCCCTGACTGAAAGAAGTGCCATTGCAGCTTCCAGTAGGTGAGAAACACATTTTATGGCACTTTGTAAAGTTCCCTTCTCCTTGTGCACCTCGTCCTTCCTCCTTCCCCGTCCCTGTCCCACTGGCCATATGGTCATGAGACTCGCAGTTGTGTCCCAGAAAGTGCTTCCACCAGGGTAAGGTACTGTGCCAGGGCTGGGAAGGGAAGAGGGAGGTGTTTATCGTCCGAAGACGCCTTCCAGCTTCCACTGTGAGCTCCTTTCCAAAGCAAACTCGTGGTTTGCTTCAGGTCAGTTCTGGCCAAAGTACAGTGGGGCTTGCCGTGTTCTCCAGGAATAGAAGGGAAAATAGCATCTCCTGGGGGTGGGGAGGAAGAGGAAGGGGGGAGGAGGGGAGTAGGAGTTGGAGTTGTTCACTGAGTGGAGCCATGAAGGATGCCTGAATGTGAGCTTCAGGGACAGATTGGACTTGGACACCGCAGTGCATGAATGGACCAGCCCAGCTCAATTAGCCTTTTGTAGTCCCAGGTCCTACAGTCAGCACGCTGGCAGGTCTGCTGTGGTACCCAGGGTCAGGGTGTGGTGATGGACTTTCAATATCAATAGCAAATGAAAAAATCAAGAGGACAATGCCCAATGGATGTTTGGAGCAAGAGAAAGGGCTCTGGGGGATGTGTAGGAGCCTGGGGCTGTCATCAGGTGTGGACAGTTCACAAGAGGACAGGGGAACGATGGTGAGGCTCACACCCCGCTGGAGAGCAAGGCTGAAGATCTTAGACCTCACTCTCAGGCCTTGCTGAGTGTCACAGTGTGCACACGAAGGAGTGGCACAGCCAGTTTACATTACGAATCATTGCTGCTCACACTGTAGTGTAGAGAATGGATATTTTGGACCAGGTGGAGCCAGGACATCTGGGATTCTGTTATAGGGGACTCAGTGAGTAACGACACACTCTTGAAACAAGGAAATGGTGTTTACGTTTTATCCATGCAACAGCTATCTATGTGTTGTGGGCTCCTGTGTGCCAGGCACTGTCCCCTGCCCTTGAGGCTGCAGCAGTGAGCAGGGCACCAAATCCCTGCCCCTGTGGCACTTACCTCCTAGTGGAGAAGACAGATGGTAAAACAGAAGGTAGGAAAGTGGTGGTCCAGGAGATGCGGGTGTGGTAGAGACAGTGAGCTTTGGAAATGTTTGCCTGAGAAGGATAAGAAGGGCAGTGGCAAAATTCCCAAGTAAGATCAAGGTCCTAGAGTTTGGGAGGAGTTGGGGTCGGCTGTATGGCTGGCCAGCAGGGTAAGTCCAGGCAGATAATGGGGTGTGGGCCAGAAGGTCAGGTAGCTTGCAGGTGTGCTCTGAGTTTTCCTGGAGAAGCAGGAGGAAAAGTTGTCCTCCAGGGTGAGGAGGACTCAGTGTGGGGCTGGGGGGCAGGAGAGGAGAGCACACCTAGGTGGCCAGAGCTCTCCAGGGTAGTAGAAGGACCCCGAGGCGGTTGCACAGGGGACCAGCCCTGCAGAGCCTACTGGCCTCCTTAATTGGGAGTTTCACTGACTTGCCCTATTAGGGCTTCCTGTCACTTTTACTATTTGCCCTGATGTTTCTGAAACCATATAGAACCAGCTACTTAGGGGTGGAGAAGTCCAGGTTCGCAGCTTTCAGAACCTCAGTGGAAATGCAGGTACAGTGGTGCAGCCCTGTAATCTCAGCAGCTTAGGAGGCTGAAGCAGGAGAATGGCAAGTTGGAGGCCTAGCCTTAGCAACTTAGTGAGACCCTGTCTCAAAATAAAAAGGACTGGGGTGTAGCTCAGTGGTGGAGTGCCCCTGGCTCAATCCTCAGTACTTACTGCAAAATGAAGAATCCTTGATTCCCAGTCCTGCAGGAGCCACCCTGTCAGTGGTTCCCTTACTTCACTAATCATAGAAGTCTCCTGGGTGCATGCTTGTTAAAAATGCTGTCCCTGGGCTCCTCCCTAGATGTAGTAAGACATAACACCCCAGGAAGGGCCTGGGGACCTGCATTCAGTGCCTCAAATTCTTACTCAGAGTCCAGTTTAAGGGGCCCAGGCTCCTGCTGGGTCGGTGGCATCTGCAACCCTCCTTCCCATGGGCTCGGTGTTCTGGGCTCACCCTTGTCAGCCTTCTCCCCCAGGGTTGGCCAGGTAGGATGGTTTCTCCTTTGGATATTGATTTGCTCCAAGAGTTTCATTTCTGTCTTCCCCCATGAAGTCGAGTCTTCAGGAGTGGGTGTTGCATGGCCTGGTAGCAGTGGCCTCCAGTTCCAGTGGTCAGGGCAGGCTGGGAGGCACAGGGAGAGGTCCCCGTGAATGACGCTGGTGCCGTCACTCCTAGAGGTCGGCTGTGACCCATCCTTGGGCTCAGGAAGTCTCATGGAAATGAGGAGTGTCATAAATGTGCAGACCTAAAAGCATTCTCCAGGTTAGCTAGTCCAATCAACTTATTTTATACATGAGAAAATTGAGGTCTGTGACTTGCCTGAGGCCACAGCACCAGACAGAGACAGCGCTGGGCAGCTCTAGGATTATTTTGGGGCAAAGATTGTCCAAACTTTGGCTCAGGCCAGGGTTTTTCAGATGTCTGAGCCCACGATTGTGGGGTGCGAGGGGCTTATGGGGGTGTCCTGAGGTACGGGCAACCCTCCTACCTCAGTATCTACTCTCCGAGGGCCTGCGGGAGAATTGTAGACAGGGCTGACAGACAGCTACCTTCTGAGTGTGGGGAAGGGAAGAGAACAAATCTGTAAAGCCCCCACCCGCAGGATTTAATGGTTTCTCTGGTGCTCTTAAAGTGTGTGCATGTGATCTTTGTGTGAATTAAAGCAATTTTACAAGCAGAACTTGTGACTATAATAATAATCATAGACGCTAACACTCATAGAGCTTACAGTGCACCCGGCACTGTGTGGACATGCCTTGCACGTATGTTCCATGTGTGCATGTTCATAGCAGCCCCCATCTTACAGAAAAGGAGGTGGAGGCTAGACTTTCTTGAGGTTGCTGGGCTGGGCAGCGCAGAGCTGGGTCCCTCGGGGCTTTGCTAGTCCACCTCCTTCAGTGTGACACATGTTCCCCCCCATCCATCCCCTTCCCAGCCAAGCCAAGCTCCAATTTTCCCATTAGTGATAGGAGTCACTCCCAGCCTAACTCACCTTCTCATCACTAGCTCCACCCAGCAGGTCCAAGTTTAGCGGGCACCGAAGATCTTTATAAACAAGGAAGATGGTCTTCAGTTGAGAAGATTCTGTTCACTCGTCCCTTTACCCATGCTCCTCCCTCCCCTCCCTCAGGAGACAAACAAGAAAGCAAAGCCAGAAGGGCTAACAGTTGACCTATGGTAGTGCATGTCCTGATCTAGCGCCTAAGTGATGTCAGTAAGGATGGCTGATGACCATGTTTGGATCTATTTTGGTTGCACTCTGATTCCTTTTCCAGAACTGGAATGGAGATCATGGTATAAAACAGTCTTCATTTAGGGAGAGATTTTTTTTTTTTTACATTTACACTTAGTAAGATTCATGCCCTATAGATGCCCAGTTCTACAAGTGTTGACATTCATAGCGTATGGTCATGTGCCTCTGTCACAGTTCAGACATAGGATACCCTCCTTCCCCCAAATTGTTCCTGCCCCTTCTAGTTAGCCTACCCCAGCCATGGCAACAGCTTAACTCTTTTCTATACACATAGTTTTGCATTTTCCAGAATGTTATATAAAAGGCTCATACACTATAGGCATACCTTAGAGACATTGCAGTTTTGGCTCCAGACCATTTTAATAAAGTGAGTATCAAAATAAAGCAAGTCAAGCCGGGCGTGGTGGCGCACGCTTGTAATCCCAGTACTTTGGGAGATGGAGACCAGAGGATCCGGGTTCGCGGCCTGCCTCAGCTCGCTCTCTCTCTCTCTCTCTCTCTCTCTCTACCTAGTGAGGCCCTCCGCAACTTCGTGAGACCCGGTTTCAAAATAAAGTATAAAAAAATAGGGCTGGGGGTGTAGCGCAGAGGTAGAACGCCCCTTTGTTCAATCCCCGGTACCGCAAAAAAATAAATAAATAAATAAATAAATAAAGCAAGTCACACAAATTTTTTGGTTTCCCTGTGCTGAAAGTTATGTTTAAGGACTGGGAATGTAGCTCAGTGGTAGAGCACTTGTGTAGTGTTTGTGGAGACCTGGGTTTGTTCCCCAGCGCTGCCAAAAAAAAAAAAGATTATATTCACATACTTAATAGACACTATGGTCTATAAACTGTGCAAAGCAATATTTCTAAGAAGATATTGATATACCTTAATTAAAATACTTTATTGCTAAACACTGCTAATGATCACCTGAGCTGTTGGAAAAATGGCGCAGTGCAGGGCTGCCACCCAACTTCAGTACCTACAAAGCACAGTCAGATGAAGCATGTTTGTGTGTAGCCTTTGGGTCTGGCTTCCTTCATTTACACAATACATTTGAAATTCAACTGTACTGCCAGGCACTGCGATGCATGCCCATAATCCCAGCAACTCAGGAGGCTGAGATGTGAGGATCACAAGTTCAAGGCCAGCCTGGGCTGGTCTCAAAATAAAAAATAAAAAGGGCTCAATATAGCTCAGTGGTAGAGTACCCTTGGGTTTGATCCCTAGAACTGAGAGGAAGGGGAGGGGAGGGGAAAGGAGGGGAAGAAGGAAGGAGAGAGAGGAGGGAGGGAGGGAGGAAGGGAAAGAAAGGAAGGAGGGAGGAAGAAATCTAGCTACGTTGTTGAATGTGGTTTTTCAACAACTAGCTTGGTGGTCATTGGTGGCCTCAGTATTCTGTCATATGGGTGAAAGAGGAGAGAGTTTTAGGATTGGTCATGCTATACTTATCTCAGGATCCCCAATATCCAGCTCCCTAAAGCCATGCACAGCCTCACCCTAACCCCTGCCTATCATGATAGCCTGGTGGCTTAGTGGGAGGCTGGGCCATCTCACTTTCCATCCTTACTAAGAACCTTTGGGTGCCGCTGCTGCTTTGTGGTGGCTTTGTTTGCGTCTGCGTGGCCCGCAAGTCCTTGCTGAGTGTGAGCAGTCTTCGTGAAGGAGGTATCAGTGTTGGCAAAAGCTGACCAGTTTCCAATCTCGTGTCATGAGGGGGAAAGATCTGTTATTGTGGAGGGAAGCACACCCAGAGACGTGCTGCACACAGCCCCAGCTCCTGTGGGCACACAGGCTGTGGGTGGGGCGCACAGGGGACCTAGAAGGTTGGGTGTGTGAGTTCCCGGAGGAGCAGCTCTGCTGTGAAGGCAGATGTCTTGCTCCCTTTGTTCTTGGAACCATTGATGTAGGTTCTTCTCACATTTCCTTATATTATTCCTTAATTCCTCTGTCCTTTAATATTCCATGTGAACGTGTTTTCTCCTCAGTTTGTAAGCTCTGGGAAGGTCGGAATAATACCTCCGTCCCTCCTAAGTCCACATTATTGCTCAGTAGGCACTTGTTGCTTGGTTGATTAAATGCCATCATGCAGATGTTCCCTGATAGATCCAGACCCCTGCCTGGCCCAAGGATGCCTTAAAGTGGTAATGCTGTCACAGCTGTCTTAGCAATCAGTAGCCCACCCTATCCCATTATTCAGGAAAAGACTACGGCCCAGAGAGGGACAAGGACTTGCTCAGAATCACACAACAATCCATTAGTGGAGCCTGGACCTGTTGGAGGGGTCTGCTTTCCCCCTCAGTGGTCAATAGCTATACACGTTTTGTTTTCATACTGTAAATTTGAAAAGTCAGAAGGGAAAGGGCAGCGCGCCGGGCTTCCTGGAGGCAGGTGGCTCTTTTAAAGCTGAGGCTTGTTGTTGCCAGCCTGACCTCGTTTCCATGGCAGCAGCCAGCAGGGCAGCTTGTTCCTATCAACCTGAGCCTTGGTGGAGCCTCAGCCCCTGACAGGCCCCAGGCGCTGGCCAACTCACTGGCTCAAGGGAGGGGGACCCAGACCCCTGCCGGAGTCTCCCTCCTCCTTACTCTTTTTATAGGAGGTTAGTATGACAGGAAAGTCAGGGAACTGCTAGTGCCAGCCTGCGCTTGCTCCAGAACTTGCATGGGGCGGCTTTCCTCTCTACACTCACTTGGGGTTCCTGCTCAGAGGTGAGTAGGATCTCTCTGCAGAGTATGTGGCTGTCCTCACTGACCCTGGGCAATCTTAAAGATGAAAATAGGAGAAAGATCTAGCATCTTCATTTTGTGCGACAAGCAAACTCTTTGAAAACTAAGTATGTCAATAGACTCTGCCCTTAAAATTAATATCACCAAGGTACCGGATTCTTTTTCTTGCTGAGACCCTAGTTCACCAATTGCATTTTGATAATCTGATTGAGAGAGTATATTTTTGTCTCCTCTCTTGTCTGGTAATTTTTTTTGGGGGGCGGTACTGAGGATTTAACCCAGGGGCATTCTGCCTCCAAGCTACATCCCCAGCCCTATTTTTTAAATTTATTTTGAAACAGGATCTCACTAAGTTGCGGAGGCCTCACTAAGTAGCTGAGGCTGGCCGCGAACCCGGATCCTCCGGTCTCAGCCTCCCAAGTACTGGGATTACAAGTGTGCGCCACCACGCTCGGCTTTCTTGTCTGGTAATTTTAACATCTTAGCATTCCTGAACTTGTACTTGGTCTGCTTCATTTCATACTACAATCACAGCTCCACAAGGAAGCCTTTATTTTATTGACTAGTTGACAAATACATTCTTTGAAGAATTCTGCATTTTTAATTACCCCCACTTAAACCTTTGGACATATATATAGGTTCTTTAAAGCATTTTGCATTGCTACGTTCCAGAGTTGATTGCAAACCTTAAAAGAGCAGAGAATGCAAAGAACAACTTGTTAAACCACAATTAAGGGAAAGGTTTTTCTCCCTCCCTCCTTTCCCCTCCTTGTCTCTCCCACTCCCTCCCTCCCTTTCTCCTCCCTCTTTGTCTCTCCCACTGTTTTTAAGTTGGAGGTGTAACTGCAGAATTATCAAACATGCCAGTACACATTGTCTCCCAGGTCTGTTTTTTGCATTAGTTTGGGTAGAAACGTACCCAACTTCTGTTCCAGTAGGTGGAGAAAGACACTTAAATCCTAGAAGCACGGCTCACCTACCTTTTTAGGGTATTGCAGGTTTAGCTCGAGGGCTGGAGGGCTTCCAGAAAAGTATGACTCAAGGGAGAAAAAGACTACTCCCAAAGCTAACAGGGTGGAGTGTCACGACCAGGACGGGAAAATTCCCAGCAGGGAGACCGCCTGTCTGTAACTCAGACACATTGGGTCATAGTTTGCTTTCATAGAATAAGTGAAATGGAACAAATGTTTTTTTTTGAACCCTCATTCTGAGAGGTCCAGTTTCTGCAGGTGTGTCTTTCAATCTCACCTTGTATTTGGTATTGTTTCGAACCATGTTCATTTCAGGCAGTGTCTCTTCTACACCAACTAGCTGGTGACAAAAGGGAGACATTCTGTCGCCCCGGCCTCTGCCAATTGCTTGTCTTTGGACAGAAAACAAGTGGCATGTCTCCCTACCAGACCCACTTGCCCAGGCTTTCCCTCCCTGCTGGTGTTTCTCGTCGGCCCATCAGCAGCCAGTGATATCCCTGACCCTCGGAGAGCAGGGCCAGCATAGGCCAGTGCCTGCTCCCACCTGGCTGCCCAAAGTCAAGGGTGGCTTTTCATGTCACAGGGCATCCCCTGCTCTCAAGTGTGTCCTACAGCCCCTACTGTCTGGTTAGGAGGGAGCAGTGTGGGCTTTAGAGCACCAACACAGGCCTGGCTTCAGAGCTTGGTTCCATCATGGTCATGTAAATTCTTTGTACCTCCACTCAACCCAGATGGGCACCTGTCCTTCCTAGAATGGTCATGATGAATAATTGAGGCCACATCTGCTTTTGTTGTGGCCTGTGCACATAGTACCTGGTGGAGGCTGACTTTCTTCTTCATCCTGGTGAGGGCTCATGCTGAGTGGAAGAAAAATGAGCAACTGATCCACCTTTGAGCTTCCCTTCCCAACATAGCTGGCTCCTGCCCTTCTTCAGGTATCTTTTCGGCCAGCCCTACTATGTTCTCCCAAATGGGGTCTCTTCAGCATCATGTATTCTATGCAGGGTGCAAAGTAGGGTCCAAGGTCAGAGCCACCCAGGGTCAGAAGTAGGGTGGGCACAGTATCCTTCAGAGTACAAGGTTTTGGTTAGAAAATGGCATTTGGTTTATTAGCCAAACCTTTTGGTTTTTGGAGTTTCAGAATATAATTTTCACCACTGCCATACACACAGTAAAATGCCTGTCACATGGAATTTCAATAAATATTAAGGAAAGGACTTAAAAACATGTAAATGTGCTTCTTGCATTCACAGAGAGACCTAATGGCAACTTTTTGTTGATCGTATCTGTTTTACACTTAGATAATCTTGTGTTGTCCTATAAAGATGTATGAAATCTGTCTCTATAGAATACACCTTTACTTTTTCAAGGAGGAAGGGGTGTTTTCTTCATTATTAGTCTGGGCCAATCCAATTAATGAAGTAACAAGAAGTCACCCCAAATTCTGCCATCCAAAGATAATCCCTATTGATATTTTGCAAAGAATGTTTCAGATGTCTCTATGCTTAAATACACATACTAGCTCCACCCTCAGAAATATTGAAAAGCACCTATCCTGTGGCAGGGACATAGTGGCCATACCATGTCTATGTTAGGGACATCTTTCCACAGTCAGTCTGTGCCCACTCAGCCTGTGCCATTAGTGGCCACCAAGTGTCCAGTTGTGGCTCGCTCTGCTGTGTTGATCAGTTCAGTGGAAATCCAGGTCGCTTGTTATTTTAAATAAATAATTTCTAATCCATATGAGCCACACACATATCAATCAGGGCCAGGACTCAAGAAGAAGCTTGTTTTTTTTTTTTTTTCCAGTTGACTGGGCTCAGCTATTCCAGGTGAGAGTGACCCAGGTCTGGAGAGTAGACAGTTGACCCATCAGAGCCAAGGGAGGGAGCCCTGGCCCCACAGGGAGGGACCATTCCAGTCCCTCCTCCCCAGAGCAGGGGTACAGGCCACAGGGCAGGCAGGGCAGAGTCCCCCGATGAGTGGGAGGGCTGAGAAGCCCTCTGCACCACGTTTGCGGCCCTTCTCCTATCACACACACAGAAGTAGCCCCGCTCTTCTTGGGGAGGGCGTTGGTGAGGTCATGGGACAGCGTTGAGCAGAAGGGATGTGCTCTGGCGGTGGACTTGCATAGACCTACCTAGGTCGGGGAGGGGAGCGCTGGGTGTTAAGGTCTTGGCTCACTTGCAAAGGGCCCCGGGGAGATGAGTGTCTGGACAGGTGGGCCTCAGGAGGGAGGGGCGTGGCAGCCTGTGGCGAGAGGGACTCAGACCACCTCAATTCCCCACTGGTGTCCAAAAGCCCTCAGTGAAATAATTGTCTCAGTCTGTGGGGAGAGCTAATTTAGACCAAAACACCTATTTTGATTTCTGGACTTTTTTAAAGGAAGGTTTTTAAGCAGTAAGCAGGATATCTTTGGACATAGACTAAAATGACTCGCCTGGCCATCCCACTGCAGTGTGGAAAGCGTGAGGGCGAGCAGTGAGTTAGCAGGAACTCCTTCAGAAAGTCTGGCCTCTGCGGACTGTTGATCCCTGGCAGTGCGTGTCTGTGTTTTCTTAGGGCCTTTGCTTAAGAAATTCATTGGGAATCGTTTCTATTGTACCTGGGTTCTAGCCAGCACCCTCCCATTCGGCCTCCTCTGCAGAGACCTGAGCCGGGTTTTATCTCTGCGTCACTGTGGAGTGTTCCCTGTTCCCGCTCTGTTAACAGAGCTATAATTAACTCACAGGACGCCAGGCAGCCAGATTCGGCCAGGCGCCAAGAAATCAGCCCCAATTACTATATTCACATTGTCAGTAATGCCCACTTCACAGCTTCTGCTAATTTGAAATGGCAAGTTCCAACTTTCCATAGTAAAATTACCATTTTTGTACTATTCTATTACATGGTGATATTTGTCCATTATTTGGGCTATGTAAACTTGGTATTATAACAACAATTAGTTGTTGAGCGTTTTCTAAAATGATTTGCAATTACATCTCTTAACCAGAAAACTCATGTCTGTTCCAATGTAGTGAGCAGTACGTTCCCTCGGTGCCCCTGAACACGTTGGGAGTCAGCTTTTCATAGGGGAGCTTGGTGCCTTGGGATTTTACCACAAAGGTGTGCATTTAAAATAAGGGGAGGCCTTGGAATGTTGCCCGTAGTTTTTCAATGCAAAAGTTGTCTGATTTCTTTATAAAATCAGAGATGTGTCCTTCCTCTGTCTCCATTCCCTCAGGCCGGGCCTCTGGTTGCTGAGCTGGGCCCCTCGTCCCCAGTGCACTGTAATAGGCAACCCACCGCCAACCTCGGCAGGTTGGGGGAGGGCTTCTAATTGGTGGCCCCTGCCAGGGTCCCAAAGTCTTTTCTCTGACAGTTGCTGAATCTCAGTCGGTCTTGGTGCAGTGAAGCCACCTGCCTAAGTCCGGTCTGATTAGGTTGTACATTTTGTTCCCCTTTTTATCAGAGAAACTTCAGGAGGCCTGAGCCAGGCCACCGTGCCACTCAGAGAGTGTCAAGAGCCAACCCGGACCAGTGGCTTGGGCTGAGCGCAGTAAGCACAGAAACTCAGTGGAGGTGTTGAGAAATTCTTATAGCAATCTGACCTTCCAGTGACATCCCAAGGAGCACTTTGATTATATGTTATAAAAACTTCAGTCCACAGCAGACTGGAAATTTAAAAATCTATGGGGTGTTCTTACCTACAGATTGTTTGGGGATCATTGATCATTATGCATTATTTAATCTCCTACTCTCTGATTAGGCTTCATAGTAATAATTTATTTTGGGTAAGGCATGGTGCTTACTTTTCCCATGGGACAGTGATCTGCCAGCACAGCTGCTGAGGGAGGGGCTTCTGAAAAGAGTGTCCCCTGTGGCAGACAGGGACTCTTTTGAGAAGTCCTGGCTCTTGGGGCTGTCAGCAAAGCTTGGGCCTGCTGGGGGTCTGGCACCCTGAGTGTGACCAGTGGGTGGGCTGACTGCCGCCTAAGCAGGATCTGACCCATCCACTACAGGCTTCTCATTGGGGCTCCAGACCTTTCGTTCCACCTGCTACCTACAAGATACCCAGATGATGTGGGAGCAAGAAGCTGGAAGACAGAGCCAGGTCCCCACCAGCCCCTTGTGTCAGTTCCCTGCTTTTTGTTTCCATGCCCTGCAGCAGGTGTGGACAGATTAGCCAGCCTGCAGCCATGGACTCCCTGCCTTTTGGAGGCTGACAATAGGAACATTTACATTTTAAATTGGACAACAGAAAACAAAAGAAGAACACTATTTTATGATACCTGAAAATTATATGGAATTCATATTTCCATGCCCATATATTTTTTTATTGTGGCAAAATATATCTAACATAAAATTTGCCACTTTAACCCTTTTTGAGCATACAGTTCGGAGCATTAAGTGTATTCACATTGTTGTACAACCACCACCATCCATCTCCAGAACATTTTCGTCACCCCATACTGAGACTCAGTTAATAAAGTTTTATTGGGATGCAGCCGTGCTCATTTGCCTCCCTATTGTCAGCCACTGCTTCTGTGGCAGATCTGAGTAGTTGCAGCAGATGTTGTATGACCCACAAAGCCTCAAATATTTACTTTCTGACCCTTTCCAGGAAAAGTGGGCTGACCCCTGCCTGGGTGCATACTCTGGTCACTGCTTGGTAGTTACTATAGCAACCATGGAAGTGTTCCCACTGCCTAGTGTGGCATCCTCTTTCAGCCTCTAATCAGTTACCTCCCTTGAGAAGAATCCCCTGGTAGCATTCCATAGACCAAGGAAGTGTTTCCTGCCACATCCCTGGAAGCACCAGTTACTGAATAACAACACTAGTTTTTGAAGGCTCTGAAAAGTCCTGCAGAAAAGAAACCTGCTAAACATTGATTAATCTAGTACCTTCCAAAACTCATTTGACCACAGAAGTCTTTTTTCATTTTTTGTTTTGTATCACCTGTTTATATCCTACAGTAGGTGTTTGAAGACTGCCAGATGGTAAAATACTGTAGGCTTTGCAGATCACGGGGTATCTTTTTTTTTTTGCGGTACCGGGGATTGAACCCAGGGGCGTTCTACCTTCGCGCTACACCCCCGGCCCTATTTTTATACTTTATTTTGAAACCGGGTCTCACGAAGTTGCGGAGGGCCTCACTAAGTAGATAGAGAGAGAGAGAGAGACAGGGAGAGAGAAAGAGAGAGCTGAGGCTGGCCACGAACCCGGATCCTCCGGTCTCCACCTCCCAAAGTACTGGGATTACAAGCGTGCACCACCACGCCCGGCTCACGGGGTATCTTTTACAGCTCCTCAATTCTGCTATAAAGTAGTACAGGACCAGCAGCATCACAACAGCAGGAACTTGATAGAAATGCAAATTCTGGGGTCTACTCCAGACCCTCCAGTCAGAAGCTCTGAGCAGTTGTCTGCCTTCACCTCAGAGACCAGAGTGCCAGAATCCCTGCTGTGGAACCCAGATACATGCCCAGAATGCCAGCCTCAAGGACAAGGTCAGCATCAGCAGAGATTAAAGGCTTTTTGTCATCTGGTCTGTAATGAGTACCCGTCCTTCATTTGGTAGATACTCTGCAGAGCTGAACTGCCTGGGAGTTCTGGAATGAGCCCTTCCTTTCCCTACCTGCACATCTGTACAAATGCGGTGCTGTGTGGAATGACTTCTTTCTCCTGCCACCACCTTCCTGCTCCCTAACTTGTGCTGGCCTAGCTGTCAAGTGTGTGGCATCTTTTCCCCACCCCCAAGTCCCTCTGGCTGTTGGGCTTTCCTCATCTGCACTGTGTAGTTGCCAGGGCACATCTGAGCAGGACATCTTACATATGTGTTCTGCTACACAACTGTGACCTCTCCCCTTTGGATGTGGGCTCCCTAAACAAGGATGTTTTGTCTATATCTGTGTTTAGGCACACCAAGGTGCCTGTTGGTTAAGGAACCACAGAACCTGGCTTTGGCTGACACGCCTGGTCTTCACGTGTGGGGAGGACTGGGGAAGTCGAGTCAGCAGCACAGGGTTCCTGATTTTCTTCAGTTCTGGGAAGCGTGCATGGTGGGAGGCCTCCCTGTCGCTTCCTCTTCCCCACTCTGACTCACTGATTGATTGATGTTTGGAAATTGTGACTCATCTTGTTAGAGAAGGAACAGGAAATTTTCTTCTCCCCCTTCTCCCTCCCTTTCAAATAGGTAATAAATAAAGGCGGCTGACATTCCACTTGGTGCAATAAGAAGCCTTTAAATACATTTCTGGTTTTCATAATTGGTGGCTCCTTGCAGAAAGATCTTTATTAGAAGAAGAGAACTTCCCCGTGCATTTGTGTTCACTGCCTTATTTATACAATTACAAAGCCAGTTCATGTGTGAATTTGCCCCTCCCCCTTTCTGGAAGATCTTTGTGGCAGCTCAGGCTGCAGGATTGGAGAGTTAAGCTACTTCTCTTTTAATAAGAAATGTGAGGAGGGGCCTCACCACCTCTGAGTTTCAAAATGAGTTCACTGTATGGTGAGTAATGATGTCTTAAGCTGGTTTGTTAAATGTAAAAGAATAAGATGTTCTAGGTTTACATCATGTACCAAATATAGATAAGGCCCGGATCAGCTGGACTCCAGGCCTGGGGCTCACACCGGTGCCAGGACACAGTCAAGTGTGGGGCGCCTGTCTTGTCTCAGGACATTGAAGATTAAAGCGGATGCCAGTCTTTGCTTTTAAGGGTCTCCTCCTGGGAAACTCAAGAAAAGGCATTAGCTCACCTATCACTGTAATGTTGGAACCACAGCTTGGAGCTTTACACTTGCCTTTTAATTCTCTCCACGTTCAGCATGTCCTAAGTGTTTTAGGCCCTTGGTTGTGGAATACTTACCAATAAAGCCAAGGTCTTATTAAATTGTATTCCAAAGTAAGGGCTCAATAAATGTTAGCCATTGTAATTATTTTATTATTGCTGTCCTCATTCCATGCCAGGCAAAATGTCTAGCGTCTTTATGTACCTTTATGTAATTATTGCCTTTTAATGTGCACAGCAGCCTCACAAACCTGGTACCATTCTGTCCCCATTGTAGAGACAAGGAAGCTGTAGCCTAGACAGACTTCCGGAATCACTTGCTTCTGGCCACAGAGCCACTGGCAGGTGCCATGCACCTGGGTCTGTCACTTTGCACACCACCTAGCAATTACAAGCTCCACATCCCTCTGCTTGCCCTGGTGCTGAGGTTGGGAGTCACAATAAGTAAAAGGCATATTGCATAGACATATTTCAACTTGGAAGCTATTGAAATGCAAGTTCAAGGAAGAGAAGAGGGCCTTCCCCTCATCTTCCCACTAGTCCATCCCTTCTCCCTGGTGGGCTGTTGCTTGAAGCAGGTTGCCTGAGCCCCAGGGAAGAAGCCCTTCTTGCTTCTTACTGATAACATTAGCAAACCCCTCTGATTGTTTTCATTGTGCTGAGCACCTTACATTTGTTCTTTCATTCAGTCTCATGGGGAGACATAATATCAGGCCTGTTTCATAGACTTGAGGATAGCAAGGTGCTTACCCAGGCCGGTAAGTGGCAGAGCTGGCGTTTCACCATCCCCCACCCCTGCACCACCCACCACCACAGCCTGATGTGTCCCTGGGAACACACAGCAGGGCTCCTCTCCTAGCTCGAGTCCTTCCTGGCCCAGTTAAGAGGTCCAAGACTGCATCCTTACCACTGGCCCTGTCACTAGGCCACTCTGGCACATAGGCCTGCCAATGGTGCCACGGGGCTAAGGTTTTTGACACTAACGTTTCCCACTAAAGGGAAGGCTTGGACCTGGGGTCTGTCTCCCTCAGGGTATTGTGAGACAGAGCTAGGAGTGACGACGCCTTTTACAGCTAGGTTTCTATAGTTGAAAGAAAAGAGGGCCACCATGGAGGAGAGTAGACCAGCTTCATCCTCTCCCTGCATACTCCAACAGAAGGCAACACACTCACACACAGCCCCATTTGAAATGAGGATGTCTGTGCTCCAGTGAAACTGTGGCCTCCGCCAACGCCAGGCTGAGGTCATTTCCATTTCTGTGTTAAGACTGGCCTTTGCAGAGACAGACTGGTTATATTTATCATCAGCTAACTTATTAGTGTCCGACACCAGATACACAAGATTGTGATCTGACTCATGAAAGGATATTTAGTTCATGACTTGGTAAAGCAGGTCAGCTTTTAAAAAAATTAAATGGACCTCAGACCTGAGGCTACAACAGGAGGACATAGTCGCTTATGGGGCGCCTCTTTTGTCTCACAACATTGAGGATCGAAGTGGACTTTTCCCTCAGCAAAATTGATAAAGGGTAGGCAGGTATAATAGGAATGTCAGTTTAGACCATTCTGAGAACTGTTACCTGAAACAGAGGATCACAGGTTTGAGACCAGCCTGAGCAACCTAGTGAGACCCTGTTTCAAAATAAAAAATAAAATAGGGCTGGGGGTGTACCTCAGAGGTAGAATGGCCCTACGTTCAATCCCTAGTACCTAAATAAATAAATACAAAGATATCATCTAGTGATGGAAATGGATCTCTCTCTTGGTTAGATGTTCCAGTTAAAACTTCAGTGCCACCCTACCACCCTTTTTGGTCACCAGCCTCTTGAATCAGTAACTTTATAGTCCTTTAACCCAGCAATCTCACTTATGAGAACTCCATCCTAAGAAAAAAAATTAGACATGTGATCAGTGCATTATGAATAAGAATGGTCTTCATAGCCTTATTTGTAATACTAAAAAAAAAATGGAATAGCCTAATGCCCAATATAGGGGAATAGTTATATGTTAAATTCGTTCATTGAAATTATTATGCAACTGATGTTGTTTTCCAAGACTATTTATTAAGAACATGGAGTAGCTGGGCATGGTGGCACACACTTGTAATCCCAGTACTTGGGAGGCTGAGACAGGAGGATCCAAGTTCGTGGCCAGCCTCAGCTACTTAGTGAGGCCCTCCACAACTTAGTGAGACCCTTTTTCAAAATAAAGAATAAAATATAGGGCTGGGGGTGTAGCTCGGAGGTAGAATGCCCCTGGGTTCATTCCCCAGTATCAAAATAAAAAGAGCATGGAAATTTATCATAATATAACCTAAAGTAAGAATCAGAGGTTGGGTCACCCTCGTTTTATGAAGGAAAAACAGAAGTATAAAGACAACACGAGTACATGCACGTGTAGCATAGCACATGCAAATACCTGTGCAGCATATTACGCAAGGGCTGGTGAACAGGAGGACACAGGCAAAGACGGGAAAGAAAGTGTTCAGAGTCTTAGGGGTTATTTCTGGATGGTGTGAGACTGATTTTTTTAAAAAGTTTCTTTGTTATGCTTTTCCTTATTTTCTAAATTTTCTCTGGCAAGAATGTTGCTTGTTAATCTGAAAACAGTAACTAAGAAGATGTTCAACTTTGCAAATAGAAAAGACTCTTTTTGAAAGACTCATATTTATTCACTCCTTCAACCCAGTGTTTTTAAGTGGGAAACAGTGATTAAGCACAAGACCCGTGAGGCCAGACCGGAATCCCAGCTTGCCCTGTGGTCCCTGGGGGAATATTCTACCCTCTGAGTCCCAGTGTCCCATCTATGAAATGGACACATCCTAGCCCTCACCTCATAGGGTGGGCAGAAGTGATTAGATGAAACAAGGTATGGGAGCCCTTCCCAGGGACACACTTCTGGAACACTCACAGTTATTAGTGGCAGCGATGCTGTCAAGCTGTGTGCCAGACTTCGTGTGAGGTGCAAGGGGTGTTAATGGGTAAAAATAGTGCCCCGCTTCAGGACTTCTAACCTGAGCTGGGAAGGGGCTCACAGAGTGAAAAGATGGCAGCACTGAAGTTGGGTGGATGCTGGTGAGGGGGGCTCGGGAAGGGTGGAAGTGGGGGTGTCATATAAAATGGGTCTTTACTTAGGCCTGGGGTTAAAGCCCTGTCTGACACTATAGTAGCTACAAGATTTGAGACTAGGAGACAGAAGAATCTGGAGGACTTGATTTAACCAGCTAGTGACCAGAAAGGACTCTAGGGTGGCACTGAGGTTTTAACTGGGGTATCTAACCAAGAAAGAGGTCTGTGTACATCGCTAGGAGATGTTTGTATTTATTTATTTTGGTACTGGGATTGAACCCAGGAGCATTCTACCTCTGATCTACATCCCCAGCCCTATTTTATTTTTTATTTTGAAACAGGTCTCAGTAAGTTGCTGAGGGCCTTACTAAGTTGCTGAGGCTGGTCTTGAACCTGTGATCCTCTTGGCTCAGCCTCCTAAGAACTGGGATTATAGGCATGCATCATCACCATGCCTGGCTGAAATAATACTTTTTTTTTTTTTTTAAGGAAAAGCAGATATTGTTCCCAGGGGCATGCATGATACTATGTATGTAGAAAGGAGTATGGGAGCGGGGCTCGGACAGGAAGGTACCTGCTGTCATCATTTCTGAATTGCCGTCACCCCCCACTCCCCCGCCGTCTTTTTCCTTAACTCACCCCCTTGAGTGGTTTGATGTTCCTGTTCATCCCATCCCACATTAGAAGAATTTTATTCTGTCCTCTGAAGTGATTTGCTTTTCTGGTCATTATAAGGATGATCAGAGAACCCCCTCCCCAAATGGGGCATCAGTTGAGTTTCGGTGCAGAGGCCTGGCATCCCCTCCTCAGTGCTGACCTGGAGGCCTGTCTGCTTTCTTGGGCATTCTGAAGAAGCCAGGGAAGCCCAAGTCAGATCTCTAATTATTTCTGTCGAAACTGATGATATTGAGGGTGGAGCGCGCTCCTTTAATTTCTTTTTGTGTGTGTCTTTTTCTCCGTTCACAAGTATATTCTTTCCTTTCCTGTTTGTTCCTGCTTGATTCGGGAGGCTGCTGTTTTCGTTGCCTAATTAATAGGAACATGTCTCTTTAGGATTTCATCGTGGCTGTGTTCTCTGTTTGAACATGGTACAACCTGTGGACCCTTTTAAAACATAGTTACGTGCTTGCCTCTTTATAGGGCAATAACTAGATTAATTTTGCAATGCTTTTCAGAATACCATTGTTCTTTTTAAAAGAATGGGTTTGCTGTTTTAATAATACTTTAATGCCACCGTGACGCCTTAGGTCGGCACAGTTGCTTTATAATAACATAGTCCCTTAAAATGCATTTTTGAGGCTGTTCTGTGGCTGCCCTGTTGTTCAGGACTGCTCAGTCATATGCTTATTCCACCCTGGACCGAAGTGACTGGCTGCCTTTACCCAAATGTTCTTTTCAATTTCGTCATTCTGAAATTTTTCTGGAATCTTTTTAGCTTTTAGCGAGGTTCGCCATGTTCACCCTGCCCAGTTCTAGTGTTCGCTAATGAGATTCACAGGTAAAGGGGAATTGAAAATTAATTGGATGACTAATTGTGAGATTCTTATTCTTACCAAGGAATGATAGAGAAGTGGTGGCTTCGGAGAAAACCTACAACGGGCCCTTAATGTGTGTTTTCAGTTGCTATCTTTAAGGAGCCTGGCCACGTAAAGAGAATTCAATCAGATGGAAGATTTTTCCCGTGCATTTGTTGCGACTATAATTCCGTGTAGGGCAGTGTACTGCCATACAGAATAGTATGTGGAGTCAGGAGACTCCCCACAGATATCCATTAAGGGCCCCTTCTCCACCAGTTGCCATACCCAGGTTAGGGTTAGGGCCTTGTGATGTGATGGGCCTGAACGCAGGTTGGAGGGGGCAGCAAATGGAGGGCTGCTGGCCTTCTGGTTTGAACTGTCAGTGGTGGTGTTGATGATGGGAATCCACAGGGGATTATGTTTGGGAGTCTGATGAAGAATGAGATCAGTATTTGGAAAGTTTGAGGAATTGATAGACCTCCAAGCAGGGCTGCCTAGGGGACAGGCTGGACTTAAGGACAGTATTGATCCAGGTGTACATTTGGGAGTCATTGACCTGGTGACAGGTCCCATGTGTGTGTCCCTCGTCACTTCTGAAAGTAAAATCATGGGAAAATTGTTTAACCTCTAGTCCTTGGTTTCCTTAGTTTATAAAGACGACAATGTGAGATCTACCGTACATAGTTGCTGTGAGGATACAGAGAGCTTAAGGCACATGAAAATGCTTTATAAACTCCAAGCTAGCTAGGAATATTAGTGATCCTTGTTGTCACCCTTCTTATGTTGAAATGTCATTTGCCACAACCAGTTTGGAGGCATGGCATCTGCAGCCCCATGTGGAGATTTTCAGTGTACATTATTGAGTATTTGTTCCTTCAGTTACAATGTTGATAGTACTAGAACCACGAAAGCGGTATATGTTAAAAAGCCGCCAAGAGCAGCCATGCTTTGAAGTGTTATGCAGCCATTAAAAATTATGTTTGCAGAGATAGAGTTTGTAGTGCATGCATTAGATCTAAGCAAGAAAAGCAACTTCGGAAGTGTATAAGAGTATTATTACAATTACAAAAGAAATACATAGAGAAGCTACTAGAAGGAACCAGGCCAGAATATTAAGTGGGTACCTTAGGGGGTAGGACTTGGAAAAGTTTTTCTTCTTCCTTATGCTCTTCCATTGTCTTTAAACACACTCTGCCATGGCATATATTACTTTAAACACACTTTGCCATGGCATATATTACTTTGGTCATCTGAAAAAAAATATTCACAACAGAACATTTCCCACACCTTCCAAGTACAGGTGGGAATTAGATACTGAAGAATTGAAAAGACAAATATGTTGATTTCATCTTTTTAATATTTTCTTGTAATTCATCTTGCCTCAAATACCATTTTCCGTCTGGCAGCAGAAACATGAATCTGATTGCACAGAAATCCTGAACGAAACTGAAATGTCCCTACGCAGAGTCTCAAATTGCTCTTCCCTTTTGGGATCGCATATTTAAAATTTTTGATGATGAAATTTGATCTTGATTTCAACTAAAGCGGTTGTCTATTAATCTAGCATTTCTGTGTAGTGAATGTTTTCAGCATCCATAGAGATCAGAGATAACAAATTGTTATTTATCTTCGATTTTGCCCAGGTGGGCCATGGATTCTGGTTTGTAGCATTTGTAGCATTTGTAAGTGGATGTACTCCTGTGTGTACCAATCGGGTATGAGAGGATGATAGAAGTGTGCCGAATCGTCCTCCCTGAGAGAAGTGGCCTTCTCCAGTGCTCTGATCCTTCTCAGCTCCTCCCCTTCCTTGTGAGGAACAGCCAGCTATGTTACCATATTTTATCAATCTCCAATTTCTAATTTGTCTCGAGGGATTCACTAGCAAGGCGTAGCTGTGCTTTGTACCTCTTTTCTGCTTTTCCTGTCACCTTGTCCTCCCCTCCTAAGACTATTCTTGCCCCTGCTCTGGCTGGTGCCACCTGCATCATCTGACTCTCCCCGCCACTACCACGTGCCACCTTTCTCCAGCCTTCAGGAATGTTCCCCCGTATATCCGTTACTCCACACACACACTGATTTCAATGCCAGAAAATGTGCTGTTCCTTCTACATGTGGATAGCCTGTCCTTCTCACTGATGTTTTGCTGGTAATGGGGTGGGGGAGGAATCACATGGGTGAGTCGTTCATTCATCCATTCATGTATTCAGCTCATGCCCCCCACAGGGCCCTCACATCAGAAACAGTGTGATGTTGAACAAGATGAACGTAGCTCCTGCCCCCATACTGGACTGCAGTCCATCCCTGGATCTGGGGATTCTCACCTCTTCTGCCTCTCAGAGAGGTCATTGCCACTGCCTAATGGGATGGAAAGAGGTGGTGGCAGTGGGGAGGGGAGACTCTTGGAAGAAAGAAGTCAAGGGTCAGAGGACAAAGGGGCAGACCTGAGTCCTGTTCCTGACTCGGCCATCAATTGGCTCCTTGCTCCATCTGAAAGTGAAATAATGACAGATCAGGCTACCAATTATTTATTACCTTTTAGCAAGAGTCAGTATCTTAACAAGCCCTCAACCTCTGTAATTTAACTTCACCTTCTGAGCAACTCCGTGAGGTAGGCTGGGTAATTTTGTCCCTGTTTCACATACAAAGAAACTAAAGCTCGAAGACATATCAAGAAATGACAGAGCAGGAATTTGTACCTTGACTTGGTCACCACGGCCTGTGCTTTTTTTTTTTTTAATCCCAGCAGATGGGCTTGAGTGATCCCTCTGTGAGGTTTATTCCAAAGAGTGCAAGGTGCAAACTGTATTCCTCAGGAAAAGGGTCTAGTTACCAGTTAACTTGAGGAAACACTGTGCTCTGAGCTTCCAGTACATAATCATCCATTCAGCACAATTTCCTAACCACTCCTGAGGCAGTGCACAGTCATGGGTCATGGGTACGGGTTAGGGAGCCTGACCACCCAGGGTGGAGTCTACTTCTATTTACTATGTGACCTTAGCTAAGCCACTTAACCTCTCTGTGTCTCAGCCTTTTCAGCCATAAAGAACTGACCTCATTGGACCCACAGCTCCCTCTGTCACCCTTTGGGAGTCCTGGTTTTGGTAACGGGGAGGGGGGTGTTTATACAGATTCAGAGTCCAGAGTGCCTGTAGCTGGGAGGTTATCCTATCAGAGTTGGAAGGGGCCGAAGCTGTCAGCCTGCCCACCCTGCAGGTTGCAGGCCTTGCTCAGAGGAGTTTCATTTGACCAGAGCAGGGGAGGGTGTCTCATTGCTACAAACCTAGTGGTGACACACAAGAGCTTGTGCGACAGGCTTTTTATCTTGTTCCCACCAAATCTCAGGAGCCTGGCTATTTCTAAAGAGAAGACCAGACTTTGCCCTTCCCAGCACTGGTACATGAGTGTGTGCGTGCGTGTGTGTGACTATACGCATGAATGTATGTCCATATGCATGTGTGTGCACACACGTGTGTGGGGGATTTCATGGTGTGGGTGGGTTTTGGCAGAACCCTCCCCTCCTCTGCCTTCACACTTCTTGTTCTGTATTGGGCCTGATTTGAGAGCACCTGACAACAAAGACCCTATTTCTAGCAAGAGGAAACAGTCATCCAATGCTTTTGGCCCTGTTTATCCACAGAAATGGCAGATCTGTGAGTGAGGAATTGGGTCTACCCCTGACAGCAGCACGGGGTGCCTTGCTTTCCCGGCTCCATTTTGTGGGACTTGCCAAAACAACATGCCAAGGAGCAGAGCCGCAGCACCCACCAAACATGCAGGAGCCTCAAATAGTCAACTCCTGCTCCACATTCACACACATGGGCTTCTGTGTTCTATCCCCAGTGATTAGCTAGGGGCCCCAGGAGCTGAGAGCTACTCACGGAGCCCCTTCTGAACACAGCTTTCATGCATCATAATGTGCCCTGTCTGAAACAAATCTGTTGGGACCTAATAAATTAGACATTTAATCACGCTTGCAGGCTTTCTTAGGGTTTTGAAGTGTTACAGTCTTCGGTCTCAGAAAGGAGAATCCCTCCTGATACAAGGTGATTCTAGTTTTCAGCATGCTCACAAAACTGAGGTCATCTTTTAAAAAGTGTCTTTCTGAGGCATGACGAAGACCTGACCCTTTGGCATGAGGGGTAGGGAGGAAGCATGTCTGGCACCTGACTTTGTTGGGATGTTCTGGGTGCTGATGAGGGACACAAACCTGATATTCGTGAGTCCCCAGTGACTGTCCTGTTGCAGCATGAGGAACCAGCTCACCTGGGTTTGCATCTCAGCTTCTGCACTTTTAGTGTGACTTTGGGCAAGTCATTGTGGATCAGTTTCATCAAATGGGGCAACCATACCTTATTGTGAGCATTTTGAACAACCTGGCATGGAGTGAGGGCAGGTCAGCGCTGGTGACTCACATGGTGCATGCTTGATAGGTGTGCACCTCTGGCCACCGAGAGGAAGCTGGAGGATGTGTGAGGGAAACACACTACTTGCTGTTGCAGTGTAGGAGCGAGTCAGGATCCTGGGCAGACGGTCCTGGGTTCCAGAAGCCATGCAGGCTCACCTGTGCATAGCTGTGGTCATCTGTGCCAGACGCCAGGGTCTAAATGGTCCCTGCTCAGGAAGTATCCCCAGCCCTGGGCACAGGGCAGGACTGAAAACAGTTCTGTGCTTTTAAAGCAAATACTTTGTTATTCTATTAATTATAGTATAGTGAAAAATCAATGTCTTTATAATGTATAACGTAACAAGTTGGCACAATGGGATTGGGATTCTCGCCCCCATTGGGGCCTGAATGGGAGATGAATTTCAACTGGAAGATCTGAGGACATATCCCTGAAAAGGTAGTGTTTTGAGTCAGGACACCTTACAGGGTGAGCTGCTCCAGTGAACATGCTCTGTTGGGGGTAGGGGGATGTTATCTGGAGACACTGACCAGGATGTCCAGTGTCTGCCCACTGACCTGGGACCTGCAGGTCTCAGGAGTGGACCTGGCCCATCCAAACCCAGAGCAGAGCCACCCTCAGCCCATTGGCCCTTGGCTGCCTCTGTGCTGGCCCTGTCTTCTCAGGACAGCAGGAGCATGGTAAGCCAGGGACAAGGGTGAAGGCAGGGGTCCGGGGGCCTGAGAGGCCGGGCAGTGTGGAGGTGGGACCACAGGAGGCAAGATCACCTCTCTGGCAGTGCCCCTGCCCCAGCCAGGCCTGAAGCTGCCATTCCTGGTCAGTTCAACTCCTGTCCTGCCCCATGGTGCTTCCCAGTTCCCCTCAGCTGGCCTTTCTGACTTCTGAAACTCTTCAGCCACCCATCCTTAGATCATGGCCTCAGATGGTCCCCTTAGTGGGTGAATAAGCTCACCTGCTGTCTTTTGAGGCTGTCTTGCCCTTGTTCCCTTGTGTCATCTGCTAGTGTCATTGACAGTGGGGAGTATTCTCCAGAAAGGGCCGTGATCTTCAGGGAAAAGTGGGCTGACCTGTGTTGCTAAATCTCTGGGATACAGGGAATGTGTGTTAAAACCCTTTATTACTTATGGAGTGAGGGAAGAGGAGAGGGAGAGAGAAGGCGTACAGGGGTGAGGAGGTGTTCAGGGGGAAGATTTTTATGGGATGATTGTGGAGATGAGTGAGGCCCCACCCTTCCCCCCTGTGCCAGGGCCCCTGCCCAGGTGGCTCATGTTGTCAGGCAGAGTTTGCACCCATGGAAGAAACTGGAACGAAGACATGAAAGGGGAGGGCCGCCCGAGCTTGGGTTTATAGACGCTTTGCCCTGAGAGACGTCCCTGCTATCATCATCACGATCCTCCTGCACCCAGAGGGTGTCTGAGCTCCTTTCTGATGTGCCTTTACATGCATTGCATGTGCTAAACTTCAGTGGTGACCAGACACTGTGCTTAGCGACAAGGGCCTCTGGACTAGGTTCCACTCTCTTTCATGCATGGTGTGCCATGGTCACATTTGTGTTGCAGAAAGACCCCTTTGGTGGTTGTATGGAGGGGGACAGGTAGAGATGATATGCCAAGCGGTGAAGGATTTGCCTGATGTCACATAGCTGGTAACCAGCAGGGCCTGATTGCCCCCCCCCCAATCTTGCCTTGCTGTTCCTCTGGGACCCCTTAGTGCCACCGGGGGTCCCAGCCCCTGTGTTACAAGTTCCGGCTGAGGTATGGTTGAAAAGGGAGAGCACAAGTGCACTCTGTGGCTGCCCTAGTTTTGCTGGCGCCAGCAGGACTAGCTCCCCAGGCCCCAGGTTTCTCCCTGGGCAGTAACCCCCTCCCAGCCTTCTCTTTCTCTCTGCCCCAGTAGGGGTCTGCCTGGCACACTGGCATTGAGAGCCATGTGTTTGAGGTGGTTATTTCTCCTGCAGTTCTCTCTGAGAGGCAGTCTTGGAAATCAGTCTGGTTTTATTTTGCAGTCTGTTCCCCTGGGCCTAATTTTCGCAGTGTGACAGGGAAGTTTCCTCACCCTTCATGTTGAGGCTCATGTTGTAGAGCCAGATGCTGTCACCACACAAGGGCAGCACGGCCTCAGAGACACTTAGAAAGCCACACCAATCAGGAGTATTTTGTAGGTTCCATCTTTGGTTTCGTAGCTTCACCAGTGCTTTTGGGGACTGGATGTGTACAACGCTCTGCTGTGCTTCCTGCCCCGACTTCTGCCCTGCGCTGAGAGTGCACGTCATGAATGAGACTCATGCACCTCCTGGAAGTGCCCAGGTTGGGCCATCAGTGGCTCCCGAACAGCTCCTTCCCAGACCAGTCCTTCTTCCACCATCCTAGAGGAAGAGCGGCTGGAAAAGCTGTTGGGAATTGGCCATTTGGTTTTCTGATCTGGAAGTGGTAACAGGGCAAGCCCAGGGCCATCAGACTGTGGCCCTGGCTATCTCCTGCAAGTCTGTTGACTACCACATCATTCTGGAAAGGTGGAATGAATTGCCAGTCTTTTCTTTTCTCTTTTCTTTTCTTTCTTTCGCAGTACTGGGGATTGAACCCAGGGGCATTCTACCTCTGAGCTACACCCAGCCCTGTTTTATTCTTTATTTTGAAACAGGGTCTCACTAAGTTGTGGAGAGCCTCACTAAGTAGCTGAGGCTGGCCACAGACTTGCGATCCTCCTGTCTCAGCCTCCCAAGTACTGGGATTACAAGGGTGCACAACCACGCTCGGCTTGCCAGTATTTAAAAATGAGGATATGTAGGTAATAAGAGACTGAAGACAGGAGCCAAGTGTAGTCAGCAGACTGTGTTTGTATGTCAATTTAAAACAAATCAACAGGATACATGTTTCTGAGCCAACTGGGGAAATTGAAACACTGGATTTCTGGATATTTGATGATATTAAGGAATTGTTGTTATTACTTTTAGAAGTGATAATGATATTGGGATTTTATTTATTTATTTATTTATTACAGTACTGGGGATTAAACCCAGGGGCATTCTACCTCTGAGCTACACCCCCAGCCCTATTTTTTAATTCTTTATTTTGAAATAGGGTCTCACTAAGTTGAGGAGGGCCTCACTAAGTAGCTGAGACTGGCTGCGAACCCGGATCCTCTGGTCTCAGCCTTCCAAGTACTGGGATTACAAGCATGCGCCACCATGCCCAACTTACTATTTTTTTTAAAGGGTTCTTTTAGATATTCACACTGAAATACTTCTGGATAAAGTGACGTGGTGGTTGAGATTTACTACAAATAATAGAGTGAGGGGGAAGGGTCACAAATGAAACAAGATCAGCTAAGGATTGGTCCCTATTGAAAGTGAGTGACAGGTGCATGGGGACTGATTTTACTGTTTGCTTGACTTGGGTTTGTTTTTGAAAATTTCACAGTATGGTTGTGTTTCACACAAAAACTCAGCTTTCTGGTTTTTCTGAAAAAATTGAAAGTTCTGGTGGTTGCTGGAGCTTTGCACAGGTCAGGATGTCCCCGGTGGTGGATGTCCATATGGACACAAAGAGGGAAGGACAGGAAGAGCAAGGCACAGGGCCGATGCTCCTTTGGGCAGGGTCATCTGAAGGTGTCAGCTGGGTATGCTCCGGGGCCTCCTTTCCTGCTGGCCATGGCGCTCTAGTGTGTGAATCCATAATACCTCTGAATAGGTGACACAGTCCAGTATGCACAGCAAAGACCCTCTGGACTGGGTAGAACTGCCAGGATGATAATGGAGTACAGGCTGGGTAGACCAGACTGTCCCCACCAAGCTGGATTTGATGAAGCCATCCCAGTACCGCCATCCAGCCCCACAGTCCTAGCTGCCTTTGGGAAGGGATTGTTTGGAATCTTTCTGCATTTAACACATTTGTGACTTAGCTAAGTGTCTCTTTCAATGACTAATAAAGCCTTAACAGCTTCTGCAACACCGAGCTAGACCTGCGAGTGGCTGTTGATTTGGATTCCGTCCCCATTGGGAAAGATTCAAAACTGCAGGTTTTAGAAGCTTTTAAAAGCTTTTTGTTTGTGTAATGTTCATTGAACACAAATTCTTTTGCAAATAATGGTCTTCAGCTGCTTTAAAGAAATAAACTCACCTTGCTCAGCCTGGGCATGTATCTGTCAATGGTGAAAAACCATAAATGCACATTCTGTGAGCTGAATCGTTTAATTAAGCCACATCCTTGAAATGATCTATGCTATACGAAGGGACAATGTGTGCACCGCACCCTCTGAAAAGATCTGTAAAGGGCCCCAGAAACAAATAACAGGATTTATCCTGCACAAGTCATTTCCTCTCTCCGGATCTGTTTCTTTATCTGAAACTTGAGGCAGTGGGGCTGGGACAACCAGAAGATCCTGTAGTAATATCTCTCCAGGTTGTCCGTGACTTGGAGTAATCAGAATGCCTTAAGGGCTTTATCCATTGACATTTTCTCTATTTTCACAGACAAATGAACCAGCAGGGTATTTCCATATCAAATGCATATTCAGATATGGTATTCAGAAACCAAGGCTGGCCGGGCACAGTAGCTCATGTCTGTAAATCCTAAGTACTCAGGAGGCTGAGGCAGGAGGATTGCAAGTTTGAGGCCAGCCTGGGCAACTTAGCTAGACCCTGTTTCAAAAGAATAAGAATAATTAAGAATAAATAATGCCGGGCGTGGTGGCGCACGCTTGTAATCCCAGTACTTTGGGAGGCAGAGACCGGAGGATCCCGGTTCGCGGCCAGCCTCAGCTCTCTCTCGCTCTCTCTCCCCCTAGCGAGGCCCTCAACTTCGTGAGACCCGGTTTCAAAAAAAGTATATAAAAAAAATAATAGGGCCGGGGGTGTAGCACGGAGGTAGAACGCCCCTGGGTTCAACCCCCGGTACCACACACACAAAAAAAAGAATAAATAAAAATAAAAGGGATCAAGGCTTGGGCCCAAGTGGGCCTGGCCTTCTGGTCAGCCCTGTTTGGACTTTCCATTGCTTTTAAAATAGTTGAACGCCATGTACACGTATGTGTGTAGAGGCCCAGGAAGAAACTAGAATTCTTTGGCCCTTCCCAGGATGTCCTGCTGCCTGAATAGGAGGTAGAGGAGCGTTTGGGAAGGGGCCTGCACTGCGTGGGGAGGGGCATCTCTGGAGGGTGACCCTGGCTCTGTAGCTTACCGTATTCCATGTGGCCTCCAGCTGGGCACTGAGCTTCCAGAGCTTGTCCCTCCGCTGCAGGTAAAAGGGCTGCTGAGGCCTCCATGGGTCGGGAGTCTATTATAATATGCCCCACCAGCTGGTAGCCATCACTGAGAGCTTATTACCCAGACTTTCCTGAGCCCTCAAGAAAGTAACACCAAGTGTAGAATCAGATTGTTACAAACAAAAGGGACCAAATCATACTTTTTGAAATCTGCCTCCTTTTTAACCCTGATGTCAAGTTTAGCCTGCGTCTTCAGCTTTTCCAGCATGTGGGTTCATAGAAGCATACACTTTCAGTGGCTGAAAGGAACTTAAGATGTACCAGTCATTTCAGTGCTGTGCAGCAGAGCCTAGAATAGTTGAAGCTGAATTTTAAGCCTCTTTTGGCCAGATCAAAGAAACCCAAACTTCTAAAAATACCAAATTAGCTTTTAAAGCATAGTTTCTATCTTTAGTTGAAAATGTGTGCAGTGTGTGCTTCTGGAACCTACTTAGATGTACCCATAGAAATGAGCATTTACCTTGCAAAATGAGGCCTTTGGCCTGCAGTAATAATTAAGTAACTCTCCATGCCCTTGACCCCAGATTCCACAGTATGGACAGGGCCTCCTCCCTTTTCCTTCTGAATTCAGCCCTCTCTTATTGCTGAAGTTGGTTGTGGTAAAAAAAAAAAAAATGAGGTTACATCTTTGAAACACAAGATGAAGGAAGAGACATGGGATAGAGTTTTTAGTTTGCATGCCATAGCTTAAAATGGATATTCCTACACAGGACATAGTCTGAAATATTTGTATTTGGGTTTCAAATGTGTTGTAGGATGCTGTGTGTGGCAGATTGGCCTTTCTAATTGCTGTGCTGGTTAAAATTCAAATGAGGCTCCGCTCCCTTAGTCAACATTGAGTGACAGTTGCAGAGAGTGGCCCAGAAGCTCGTTGAGTGACGGGGGGAGGGCAGCTTGGGTTAGACAACTTATGACAGACCATTCTCAGAGAAGTCATCAGACTTGACTTTTGGTACTTCCATGACAGATGTTTGGGAGACAGAGCCTCTTGCCAGGCGTCTTGTGGGCTGCCCACACCCCACCCAGGTAGGGTTTGGGGTGTTGGCTATGAGCCACACTCCAGTATCACAGAGCCTAATCTTCAAGAGTGGGGCGTGAACTCCCCAGGCCCCGGTTGAGCCTCTCAGACCTCCACACTCCTGATCAGGGTTTATCCTCTGGTCAGCTGATCTCGTTGGGGTGTAGAGGTGCCAGGGCTGTCTGGAGACTTTGAGCCTGCAGTGGGAGGAGAGGGAAGTAAGTGATCCATTCTAAGCTTCTACTTTGTGCAAGGCATCTAGCTGAGAATGACCACATGTATTAGCTAAATTAGTCCTCACAACCCAGCTGGGAGCATGCTTCCATCATTCTACACTGAGCAGACTGAGGTTCAGGGAATTGACTCACTGCCTGTCCAAGCTTGTGCTGCCATAAGTGCTGGACTTCATATTGAGTCTGGGTTCATCCGACCCCAGCACCATGCTCTCACCTTTGCCTTTTGGTGGGCTGTGTTCTGCTGACTTCCAAAAGAGATTCCCAGTGGCTTGCCAAGGGACAGTTGGCACAGGATAACAAGCAAGGTAGCCAGGCTAGCACTAGTAGGAAAGAAAAGGAAATAAAGGGAGGGAAAGACCAGTAGATCCAGAATTGGGCAGCAATCCAAAATACATCTCCCAGGCCCAGTACACTTGATAGAGATGAGACACAGACATGAGTGTGAGCTTCTCAGCAACCAGTGCAAAGAGGGCAAGCAGATGAGCCATGTGACTCATGCCATTTATGAACTAAAATGGCACTCACTGGGAGGAACACAGTTCCTCTACTGTGGATGGAAATTTCTCCCCAACATCCTCATAAAAACGACTCCCTCTCCTCGCTGGTTAGGAATTTCCAGCAACCGAGTACCATGGCACATATGTGTCTTGTAGGTTTGTAGAGGTGGCATTTCATTTATCTCAAAGAAGAAAAGAGAATTGCAGGTCCAGTGTTGGGAGTGTACCCCTGTTTTAAAGATTTTGGAACTTTTGTCTGGATTTACGAGGTGTGGGTAATACATGTTGATTTTAGATACAAAGCAAATGTTGCATGCAAAGCCCTGATCACTAGAACCAGAGAAGAACTCTCTGTCCCTGACTCTCTTTTAAATCTGCTTGGTTCCATCTTTTTGGTATGTGCTGTTCTGGGACAAGGAGATCTCTTAAGAATTTTGGGGGCTGGCTGGACGGAGGGGATCTGCTGGAAGGAGGAGATGTCTTATGGAGCCCACGCCACAAGGGCCTTAAAGAGGGCCTGGAGCCTTTGGGCCTGTCTGCTCTCTAATTATCCTTTGGCTTTTGCTTGGCCACTGGCCACGGCTGCTGCATTCACCTAACAAAGCTGAGCGTGCCTTCCCCACCTCCTGTGTGTTTGTGAGCTTGGCTCAGCCACCAAGAGGGAGAGGGGCTGCTTGTTCTCACACTCTTAGTTCCAGTATGTCAGGAAGGACTCTGGTCCAGCACAAGACCCAGGCCACCTTTGGGCTGGTCTGCAGCTGGCCTCCCAGGCCCTGTGCAGAGGTGTTGGTGTCAGGAGGGGCCCAGGGGCCCATTGTGCGGTGGCTACGGACGCAGCCCCATCTCCATTTTCAGGGACGTGGCCAACGCCTGCCAAGTAGGCATGATCTTCTGTCACCACTGTCCTGGAGAGGGTTTGAACCGTGACCTTAAGGTGCAAAGCTCCGGGTTTTATTACTGCCCAATTCAGCCAGCCACAGCCTGCCTTCAATTGATTGTCAAAGCATGACTTGGGTTTTAGAGGATACTTTTTAGATGGCTGAAATCACCCCTTGCATATTATGGTGTGTTTCAAGAGAGAAGTACGAAGTCACTTGGATTCATCCTCATCCAGGCATGTAAATCCATCAAAGCGCATTTGGGTTTCAGCAAAGCCAGGCCTGTTTTCTCCAGTGGAGGTCGGACCCCTTTGGGATCCTTGTAGCCTAAACTAACCTTCCATCTGTGGCCCTCTGGGTGACATTGACCCCCATCCCATGGCTCCGTGACCCCAGCTGGACTCTCTGCTCACATCCATCACAACCCCCAGAAGGCATGTGTCTTCTGTGAGGGGCTCCTCTCAGCCCCTCCCCAGCATGCCCACACTGGGACGCAGTCTGCCTAGGGGAGATCTGGGGACTAGAGGGAATAAATTTTTCTCTTGTGCTTTGTCCACTTAAATTGTCATTTGATATAAATACAGAGGAATGTACAGTGTGCACTCAGTTCACACAAGATGCATCCATGTCACTGGTACCTGGATCAGGAACATCACAGCACCCTTAGCAGCCCCCGCAAAGCCCCTGAATCAGAGAATCTTAATGGAAGAAGGAAAGAGAACTACATTTACTGACTAGAGCTCATGACACTTTACATACTGTTCAGCTTGCCCCAAGTTCTCATTTTAAAAATTAGGAGTCAGATTGAAAAGATAAAGTGACTTGACCACGGCCAGGACCACAGAGCCAGTCAGTAGTGAGCATCATGGAGTCTTGGTTCAGCACACTCTCACCTAAACCATGCAGCTGAGTTTCATTCTCTCTGTTTTATAGATTGTTAGGAAATGAAATACCTTATTAATATTTTTGAAATTCTTATGAAATTTGAAGTGCTGTAAAATGATAAAGATAGAAAGGAAAAACTAGGAAGCGAGCACTTTTAATTCTAGCTTACAGGAAATTCTAACGAGTGGGAAATCTAATTCAGGCGGTCCTGGGAAACATCACACACTAGGAGATGAAAGTCCGCTAAATTGGGATCTAATTCTATAATCTAAATATAGATGTAGATATATTACAGGTTGGCCTTTTCCACCAGCCAGAGTATCACTCACTCTTAAAGTGCCTTTTGTATTATCGAGAAGAGTGCAGCGATCGCGGGTGACAGCTGAGGAAGGAAAGGAGCTCGGGCGGAAGGCTTTCACTTTGATTCCTTAGTTGTCTTTACTTTCTTGGATTTTACAATAAGAATGCATTTGTGTGTGAAGTGATGTGTGCATATATGAGTGTATCACTTTGAATCTCACTCTGATGTATAATTTCAGTGCACCAGTAAAAGTATATATAAAAATGAATGTATTTGTGTATGAGGTGTATAACCAACAGATGGAAAGGATGGGAGGGAGGTAAGACCTCGGGAGTGTTTTGGGTGGAGAGGCTGGGATGAGGTGTGTCCTGAGGGAGGGTGTGGGTGGCATTTGCTGGGACACGGGTAAGCACTGTTCCCCTTCAGCTGGATCTGCCAATTTGGCACCACAAGTGGCTGCCTCCTTGTCACTCCTCACCAGCAGGGTGTGGACTGGCCTCCTGCTCACAGCCTCACTAACACAGGATAATGTCAGTTGCTATAAATCTTCCTTTGGCCAAAAAATACAATGTTTTCAGTTTACATTTCCTTAGTCAGCAGTGAGGTTGAATCTTTCAGTATGTTTATTAGTCAGTAGTATCCTTGTTTAAATTACCTTTTGATGTCCTTTGCCTGTTTTGTTTCTGGTGGGACGCTTGCCTTGTCTCATTGGTTATTTGTTTTTAGAGAGTATGGTACTAATGCTTTCTCTATTATACATTGCAGACATTTTCATCAAATCTACCATTTGTCTTGTAAATATAAACATATCTTTCTAAGTCCCTTCAATACTAATTACGGAGTTAGCATTTTTTGCTTGGTTTTTGAATCCGACAACAGTTTTGTGTGTGTGTGGTATGAGGCATAGGGATCTACTCCCTCCCCCCAAGTAGATAGCTAATTTTCCCAACGCAATATTCTTTTAAATACTCTAAATAAAAGAGAATAAAAAACCTGTCTTTCAGAGATGGGGAATGTGAACCAAGGATATGCATAAGCAATCTTTTATTTAAAAACCCAGACAGGGAGCAAGAATTTGAAGTGAATTTCCCCTAAAAGCCAAAACTTGTAAACACGGTGGCCCGAGGGCTTTCCAGAGAGTTGTAATTGAACGTCTCCACCATCAGCCGTTCCTCCTCTTTCCCTTCCTTTTTTGAGCAGCCATTAAAGATCCGATGACTAGCGTGAACAGAGCAGCATCTTGGCATCTAGGATGGTGGCATAATTGCACATATTGAAAAGCTAAATTTACATCGGTTGATCTACTGTGTCTTATTATACTGGAAGCTTAAGAATTCCATGTGCCTCTCGGTACAGTTGTCCTGCTCTGTCACAGTTCAGGGGAAACAAAAGTAGCTATAACCAACATACGGTTATTTAAATTTGACTTCCTTCCATTTAGTTGATACTGACACTAGAATTTGAACATCTTTTCTACTTTTCATCTCTCCTTTTATCTCTGCACGCCCAAGATATCAACCCACAAGGAGCCTCTTCCCACCTCTTCCCCAAAGCAGCACTCCAGCTCCAGGCATTCCAGAATGTTCTGTCTCCATATCTGCCACCATTCCTCTACTCTCTGCTTCGTCTGTGAAAATGGTGTGATCTGAGCTGATGCTATCCTTTGAAGAAATACTGTCTTAAAAATATGACACATTTCTCCTCCAGGACCCTAGAACTAAATTTCAGGCTGCAATCTTGCCTTTTCAGCATAATCATGCATGGGGCAGGCTGGGTGGGTGTGTGGAAATCATAAAGAAGCAACTTTTGAGATCTTAGCTCCCTGTAACTGCCCACTCCTTCCTTCTTAAGTAACTTTCCTCCCGATTCCTGGGACACCAGGAGAGCCTGATGTTCCACCATGCCCAGCCCTGCCCCCGTGTAGCCTCTGCCATTGCCGTGCCCTCAAGTTTTGAGGTCCTGTCTGTCCCCAGGGACCCTAGCCACTCTCATCTCTAAACACTATCTAAAGAAGGATGGCGTTCATACTGATGTTAATCCAAATACTCAATTGAATATTCAACTGCCGGTTCTACCCAACATCTGTACTTGAAGAAACACCTCAAACTTGATACAGCTTAAAAAGACAAATACTAGCCAGGCATGGTGGCAGGCATCTGTAATCCCAGCTACTCAGGAGGCTGAGGCAGGAGCATCTCAAGTTTGAGGCCAGTCTGGACAACTTGGTGAGACCCTGTTTCAAAATAAAACATAAAAAGGGGCTGAGGGGTGGTGTGACTCACTGGTAAAGCACCCCTGGGTACAGTCCCCAGTACTGGAGGTGGGGGGAAGGAGAGAGAGAGAGAAAGAAAGAGAGATCCCCCTACTGCCTCCACTACCAGCCTGATTTTCTGTTGCCTCAGGAAATGTCACTCCCCACAAGCCGCTCAGGCTTAAAGCCTCCTTGTGATCCTTGCCCCCACACACACCCTCCCTCCAGCAAGCCTGCCCTACTCCTACATACTCCTGAACCCCCCCCCCACACACACACACACACTTTGCCCAGCTCCACTCTTGCCACCAGGACCTCAGTCCCCCCAGCCTGACTACAGCAGTGCTTCCGTTCTCAGTCGCAGTTTCCTCACCCAGCAGCCAGTTTTATTTTCAACGAGTACAATTCAGATCCTGCAACCTCCCTGATTAGACCTCCTGATGCCTTCACATTGGACCTTCCAGTGGTCTCCAAGGCCCCACACCATCCTCACGCCACCTCAGCCCAGTTGCCCTCCCTTGATCTTGCCTGGCCTGCTGCCTCCTCAGTCTACACCCTGTGTTTCTTTCAACCTGCATCCCTGTCTGCTCCTATCACACATCATCTGGTTTATTGCTTTTCTTTGTCTCCCTGTCCTAACTGGGATGTCAGTTCCATGAGAGCAGGGATCTTTTTTGGTCCTTGTATGGCATCACCCCCAGCCACTGGCATGGAGCCTGAGATATAATAGATGCTCACTAAGTATCAGTTGACTGGCTGGCTGGCTATCCTGTGGGCGGTATAATTAGCAGTGTCACAAGTCACCAAGGAGCTGCCTAGCATTGTCACCTGCTCCCCCTTTCCCATAAAGCCCACTGGGTAAGGTACAGGACTCCTAGACCAGCTATACAGATAGATGTAAGATCTCAGGGGAACATTTTTGCTACTCAGAAAATATTCCAAGAGGTGACTGGAAGGAGACTAATGCACCTCAGCCCATGAAGCTGGGAAATGGTTTTCGGGCTGGAAGAGCCCGAGGGTCAACGGGGGGGCTCTCTAGGCGATGAGGAGGCCCCTGGGACTCTCACTTAACACAGGTCATCACACACACACACACACACACACACACACACACACACACACACACAACGAGCCAAGTTTGAATTTGGTACTGCTTAAAAGTTTGATTTTTTGGCAAAAACCCAAGTTCATGAAATAGCATGGAAAATTGATGTTATTAGATTTTGAATTGCAGTTGCAATTAGATAAGCCATATAATTAATTATCAGCATAATATTATAAATCAAACATTGGGCTGAGAGGATCTCTTCTAGGGTGTTCTTCACAGATACTCAAAAAAGCAACCCAAAGGAAGACAGTGGGTTGACTCCTGACCGCCCTTAGCTAGCCTGCGAGTTTGGAGAGAGAGCCACTTTGTCGGGCTCAGGCTTTCATTTCTTCATTGGGCTGTCCATTCAGAAGCTGTGTTGTGCACACTGTGGGTGCAGGATGGTGGTAAGTGCTGGGGTACAGGGAGATGTGTGATGGAAGGCCTCCCATGTGACCCTAAGCAAAGAAGCGGGGACCAGCACGGCCTCCTGGGCCGGGGAGGTTGTGACTGATAGTCATCAGCAGAGGGCTGCCCAAGGCAGGGATGTTGTCTCCCAAGATCTTACAGAATAAGAACTTTTATGCTAACAAATCTGACCAGCTCTCTACCTGACTCTTGAATAGAAAATGACAGTACAGTTGGCCTTCCCTCCATATCTGTGGATTCCACATCCATAGATTCAACCAGATCAAAAAAATTTTAAGTGTGTCTGTACAGTGCAGTAGAACAACTACTCTTGTAGCATTTACATCGAATTAGTTATGAGAAGTCATCTAGGGATGAGTTAAAGTACACAGGAACATGTACGTAGGTTCACTACAAATACCACACCATTTTGTGTAATGGACTTGAGTATCTGTAGATTTGGGTGTCCTCAGGGTCCTGGAAGCAGTCTCTTGCAGATACTAAGGGGTGACTGTAGAAAACAAGTGGCAGATTTGCTTCTAGGCAGGGCCCGGAGACTGACTTGTCTCCTGACTCAAGAGCTGCTGTGGGGCTAGCTGCCTCCTCCTGCTCTGTCAGCTGTAGACCGCTTGCCCTCCCTGCCCAGCTAGCCCTCAGACTCCCTAGGATCCCCGGCCCAGAGAAGGGGCAGGCAACTGGCTGAGTGTATCCACTGCCATGTGCATCCACCTGGAATCCTCAGTTCCCTATGCCTGCTGGACTTTGTCGAAAGACAGGGCATCTGCTTCTGCCCCTCTCTCCAGCCTTGCCATTCACTGTCCTAGGAATTTGAGTCTAGAGATTTGTTTTTATTTAGCCACCAGATTACATGCTATATGTTTGGGAAGTTTAAACATAAATGGAAAATTAGTGTGGCCATCAGGCTTTCCCTGGGGAACTGTTATAAACACCCCTCCCGTGATACAACAGTGGAATGGGGATAGGTCCACGACATGAAGGGCCTCCTTCTTTGCATGAACCCTGACAGTACTACATTCCCATGCCCCGCCGCAACATACCATCATCCCCTTTACCTCGCTGGGTTTTCTGCACTGCACTTACCATCTCCTAACACATCATAGATTTGTTTGTCACCTGTCTTTCCCCATTAGGTTGTGGGGTACATAAATAAAAAACTTGCTTCATTTTTTTGTGAATGAAATAATGGCTGGCATATAAGCAGGAGCTGAAGTATTTGTAATGAATGCTAGAGATCAGTTCTGTGCACTGAATGGGGTGGGGCCACATACAATAGCTGATGAGTGGCCAAATGCACGTGGTGAGCCTTTCCTAGGAGGGACCCCCAGTCACTCTTTTATGGATAGGTGTTCATTAGAACTGTAGCTGACGGGTTTGGAGTGGTATTGAAATTGTGAATGCAAGTACCAGAGACTCTGAAGTTTCAAGTTTTGACTCTAATTAGGGAGGTTTTGCTTGGTCAAGGAAGAAGGAAGGAGTTAGCTATTGTTCTTCGTTATCCATCAGGATGGCCTAGAATAGGAAAATGGCAAAGGAAGACAGCAAAGCAAACCCCTGAGGTTTTTCTGTATACATTGCAGAATTTTCTTGATTGTTGATTACCAGAGTTCCTCTCTACCTGTATTTCAGGCTAAAAAGTCTCATCTTTGGCCAATAAAAAAAGTCTTTTACCCGCAGAGCGCTCTCTTCCTCTGGAGTTGTGCCAGCTGACAGCTTCCATCGTATGTGGGAAAGGTTGGCATGCTCTGGCTGTCTCCTTTTTCTCACTGGGTGGGGGGGTCATGGGCCAGCAGGGGAGGCTAGGAGCTGGAGGTCAGCAGCCCTAGAAAGTCCCATGAACTCTTGAGCTTCCTCCTCTGCATAGCAGGGACAGACCTGACGTGGTAGCAGGGCACCATAAAGGTGTGGATCCAGGTGCTCTGAATGGCAGTGTGCTGCACCCAGATAGAGCACTTGTCAGTCAGTACATTGATTCATTTGGCCAACAGTAGACAGCCCACCTTAATAGGGAGGAGCATCACAGCCACCTAGAAATGTGGAGACATTTGTGTCATTGGCAGGAGGTCAAGGACTGTGAGGCCCAAAGAAAACAGCTCTGCTAAGGATGTGGGATGGTGGGAGGTGTTTTGAATATAGAAATCCTTTTTTTAAAAAATGCTGTTATATTTGTCCTTTAAATAATTATTCTTAGGGTGACAGCCTCTTGTCTTAGATATTAAACCTGAAAAATAAAGGGAAGAAAGCAAATGTGTTAGCTTTCTGTCACTGTACCAAATACCTGAGGTAATCAACTTATAAAGAAAAGGTTTGTTTTGGCTTACAGTTTCCAAGGTTCTAGTCCATTGTCAGATGACCCGGTTGCTTTGGGCCCATGGTGAGGCAGCACTTCATGACAGGAGCTCATGGTAGAGCAAAACCAGTTAGTTCATGGCTGGGAAGTGAACGAGGAAGAGGAAGGGACTGCGATCCCACTATCCCCTTTGAGGGCACCCCTTTGACCTAAAGACTTCCCACTAGACCCCACCTCCACCTCTTTTTGTATGTGTGTGTGAGCTACACCCCTAGTCCTATTTTTTATTCTTTATTTTGAAACAGGGTCTCACTAAGTTGTGGAGGACTTCACTAAGTAGCTGAGGCTGGCCGCGAACCTACAATCCTCTTGTCTCAGCCTCCCAAGTACTGGGATTACAAGCGTGTGCCACCACACCCGGCTCTAGCCCCTACCTCTTCAAGTTTCCACCACTCCCAGTAGCTCCAAGCTGGGGACTAAGCTTTTAACAAATGGGCCTTTGGAGAACATTCAAGATCCAAACCTCAGCAGCAAGTATTTAAATTCAGCCCAGGTGCAGCCTCCCCTACCTGAAGCCTTCCCCAACACCCCCGTCCAGCAGTCATCCCTCCTAGGTGGGGTTAGTGGTTGAGTCCTTTAGGTCTGTGCCCCTCACCTGTGATGCCCTGGGCCTGCTGCTGCTGGTTGCAACGAACAATCACTTACATGCTGATCATGGCCTTTAGACTGTGAGGTGTGGAACATGGGCCTCCTGTCTTATTACCTTCACTGCCTTGTTGACTGATATGTAGGCGTACCTCATATGGCTGGGATGAGTGGTGATTTACCTTTCCAAACCTGTTCCCAGTCTGTAAAATGTACCTGCCCTGCAGGATTGTTGTAAGACGATACATATAAAATTTCCATCCTTGGTTCTGGTCCACAAAAGGCACTGTAAATACTCTCTTCCATACTTTGTGGATTTCGTTTTCTAATGCTCAGATTGTTCTTTGCAAAGGGGGTGGGGAAGGCTATTGCTTGCTCCAAGAACCTGCCCTGCACTTTATCAGGCTCTTCTTGCGTAACTTGGGACGAGCACCCCACAAGGCTGAGCTCTAATGGCCACATCCTCTCAGGGCCAGCTTGTGACATAGGCCCAGGCAAGCGGTGGGGAGGTGGCTACAGCCTGGGAAAGCTAGATGTCAGTGAAAAATGCTGGAGGTGGTTGGCATTCGCAAAACCTGCTCATAAAACCAGCATGTTCTCAGTACAGAATGAGCACTGGTAAAAATAAAAACGTGCAAGAAGAAATCTATTTGAATATGAGGACACTGCAAACAGTCTCGCAAGGTATTAAGATCGCATTAATCTTCATTTTATTATATATTAAAGTTTCTAACTTTTCAAATAATGCCGTTTTGGTTGTTTTAAAGCGTCTGAGAATTATAGAGCTATTTGGTGTGGCTGTCAGGCAAGGACTCCTGCCATTTATTGGGGCCCTGGTTTTATTTAATAGCCAGATGAATGGAACAGTTAATAAAAGAAATATTGCTTTATTCCCTGACATTTATGTCCTTGGTTTCCAATAAAGAATTGAAATTATGAATAGTTGATGGTTTAAATTGATGTTTTATGTTGAACGCTAGCTATAATTTGCCCTCTGAGGATTGTAATACCGAGAAACAGATGGTTTTTCACAGTAACAAATTGCTATGTGTATACAGTCTATAGTCTTGGCTTTCAGATATGTTCACCTTCAGTTCTGAGCTGACCCGCTGCTGCCAGACCAGGGGGAGACACAACCTCTGCAGGAGGGGGCTTCCTGCCCAGGGGGACATGCAGCCAGACCCCAGGGGTTCAGTTGCGGTTGAAGTTGAGGTCAAAAGTGGGGCGACGTGGCTATGTGGCTGCACCGTGCCTCAGAGGGAGTCAGTACCTAGATGGAGCCATGATATCGGGAGCTGGGGCCCAGAGGAGTGTTCTGTTCAAGGTCACAGTGGCAGCTGTGAGGCAGGGCCTTGGTCTTGCCTTGTGTGTCTGACCTTCCTGTCCTCCTAGAACAGGCAGAGAAAGGCAGTGGAGACATGTTACTGTGTTTGCAGGTCCCTGCAGCAGAGCATGAGGGCTTTGGGTTCTGCAGCCAGATGGCTGAGCAACCTAGCACAACTTTCCTGAACTCCCCCGCCTTGGTTTTGTCACGTAGGCAACATGAATGATAACAGAAGCCTTCTTGTTAGCAGAATTGAATGTGACGGACCCTGTAAAACAGCACAGAACATGGTGCCGGGTCCAGTCACTGCCCAACACATAATGTTGGTGGTGCTTAGAAGGAGCGACAAACTGCACTGCAGATTGATGTGGTGTGATTCCCGACATTACAAAGGCTTCCTTGTGTTCAGGGGAGGGTCCCATAGGGGCTCTTAAACAGCAATGCATTAGAGTTGCAGAAATCTACTTTCCAGAGCTTTTTAAAGGAACAGGGCTTCCCTGGCAGCGGAGCACCTTGTGTTGGCCCTTGAGACCCCCCTCCCCTGCCCCCTGGCTGGAGGGACGAGGGCTAAGTCAAAAGATGATATGCTAGTGAAATAAAGCACCACCGTGAAGCCACTAGCAGATGACTTAGGGACACACAGGTAGGGAATGGTGGGCTGGGAGGTGCGATTTTTGCACAAATGACAGCAACAAAGATGGAGTTGGTAATGATGTGCTGGGGTTAGATCTTAATATTTTTGTGATGTTTCATCTGTTGAGATGGGTGGTTCCTTCCCCTCCAAGAAGAGTGTTGAATAGTGTTTTTCCTTCCTTAGGTTGTGACTCAAGAGTTTGCGTTCAAGACATTTATTTAGAATTCAAGGCTCCTTTCTCTTTGGAAAGAAAAGGTTATAAAAAGTGAGCTCTCAGGCAGTCGTATAAGAAGCCTTTTCATCTCAAGCCTCACGTGAGGGGGAGCGGGCAGCCTTTCCTGACACCTGTTGGAGGCTGCACTACATGCTTTTGCTTAGTTTTCCCAAGAGGTGAGGGGCAAGGGCCTTGGGTCACAGAGCCTCTGCTCGAGCTGGTCCTGGCTGCCACAGCCCCCACCCTTGCTGTGCCTCATCAGCCACTGCAAGGGTCCTGGGCTGAGAGCTCAGCCCTTGTGGGCTGTATCACCTGGGAGCCTGCCTTAGGTTTGGCTTCCAGCTCCTGCACAGACCCCACTGCTAATGGTTGTTGACTGGATTCAGAGGAAGCTGACCAGAAGGGTCACTGGATTGGCGTAAGGAGACCTAGGCCTGACTCTGGACTCCACCAGAGCAGAGATTTTCTGGAGCCTTTCCTATCAGTAACCAAGGCCAGTAGAGTAGAACAGTCAGAGCTTTGCTTCTGAGCCTTCAGTGTCTCCCTGTGGCCTCAAGGACAAGCCAGCTCCTCCCCAGGAGGCGTGATGACGTGGCCTCAGCTCGCCTCACTGACCTCCATGGAAGCTGGATCCAAAGCTCCCATTCCCCCTGCACCGTCCTGCTCACCTGTGCTGTGCTTCCTTCCTTCCCGCCTGGCTGAGATGCCTACTGCGAATGGCCTGCTCAGCTGGGATAAAGTGGCAGCCAGGTGTCTACAGTACCCAGCGCACAGCCGGGTCTGTGAGTGTAGCTGGAGGTGAAGGCTGTTCTGGCAGGCCGAGGGGTGCTCCTTTGTCCTCCTGAAGCTCTAAAGGTGCAGGGAAGGGTGATGGGCTGCTGCTCAGTGGGGCTCAGAGACTGGGCAACTTTACTGGCAGCTGTTACCAATAGATTTTCTTCCAGCAGAGATATGGGGAACCCAGGGGCATTGTTTGTTTTGAAGTCTGTTACTGATTACAGTCATGTTTTGAAGTTTCTAACTTTTTTTAAATTAAGAAGAAGTTTGTTTGCAAAGTTGACTTTTGGGGCCTTTACCCTGGTTACCCTGTGTGACAGTGGATACCCTTTTAAAGCCCACTGGCTCCGAGGCCCAATCCACATCTGTCTTCCTCTCTAGCATCAAGGGAAGGGACAGTTAGTGTCTTCCTGGGTGATCTCAGCGTCCTGGCACCAACGACACTTCCAAGGGCCCCTGGCGATCAGAGGTCTGTACTAGGGATACTGGAGCACTGGTCTGACAGGAAACAGCAAATTACTGGAACTGCTTTGGCTCCATATTATTCCTTACACAGATTAAAACCAAATATACGTCATAATTTACCCCCAAAATAAGTGTAAATGAATTATTGACAAGAGAAGCCAAGGTCAGAAAGGCGACTGTTGGTGTAGAAAACTGTCCTCTGTATATCAGCCCCAGAGTCTGATAAGTGTCCCCAGCTAATCACTCACAACTGGTATCAGCCCATTTGGGGACTGGGGTGGGAAGTGAGAAACCCAGACTGAACCCTGAGTGCTCAGAGGCCACCTCTCCCCTGCTGTGAAAGCACCAAGCTCTCCGCGTGCTGTTCACGCGGGGGTGTCTCTGAACATTTCTGAAGACCCCCTCCGTGGTGTCCCTCATCTGTCCCAGCACCAGCACCGGCTCCTCCTGTCACCTGCCTCAGTCCCTTCCCCAAGCACTCCGGTCCCTGTGCTGCCGTCTCACCTCATTCCCAGTCCCCGCACTGGCCAGCTCCCCATCTTTTGCGTGGCCTCTCCTTCCTCTTCCTGTTGGCCTCCCAGGCCCTAGGACACAGCCTGGCCCCCTTCTTGTCACCCCCTCCTCAGCACTCCTCCGGGCCTCCCAGCGCATTTGGAACAAGGGCCCCACACCTGGTACCAGGCAGGTGCTTCCGGCTTCTTGTGTCAGAGCACACTCATCCTCCACTGGAGGCCACATGTCCCTGTTCTGGGGCCTTGGTGCTCGCTCCTCCTTGCCTTTCTGCCTGTCAGATCCTGCTCATCATCCGACTCAGGCGCCTGCCCCTCTGTGACTCTTCCCAGCCTCCCCCCCATGCCCAGTGTCACCCCGTCTTATGCCACCGCATAGCATGCAGGCCTCACTCTCCACCCAACTGCAGAACTGGAGACCTCAGATGGTGTCCATTTTCACACATTGTCCCTATCTGCACCTCCCTGGGACCTTGTCTGCACTACACAATTATAATGATAATAGTAGTAGCAGGAGTCGCAGACTGTGTGCCCAGCCATTCTCTCCCCATACAGCATCCCAGCGGGGCAGGTAATGATAACTACAGTTTTACAGATGGGGAAAACGTGGGTGTAGAACCATCAGGAAAGCCTCCTGTTCCCACAGAAGGCCACAGAAGCTGCCAAGGGACAGAGCTCAAACCCAGATCCCAACTGGGGTGCTCCACGGCTGTGCTCTGCTGTGTTAACTTTAACTAAAGGTCTTGGCATTTAAGAGCTCAAAGACTCTTTGGGCAGTCATGAAGTGGTACCCTGTGGTTTGGTGGGTGCTGAGACTCATGGGGTGTTTGCCTGGCTTCTCACAGGGGGTTGGGTTAAAGCTGGGGGCAAGTGCAAGTGTGTGTGCTGACCCCACCTAGTGCCCCAGTTTCCTCCCGCTGTTCTATTTGCTCAGGTTCCTGCCCGACCCCCTGTGCTTCCCATAGCGCAGATTCCAGGTGTGTGGAGGAGGATGGACAGTTGCTTATGTCACCCTAAGGCAGATACGTGGGTGGGGGGACAGCAGTGTGCACCTGCCTGATAGAAGGTACTGGCAATAACTGTCAGCATATGCTTTCTGTGGCTCTAATGCTTAATGTGGATGCTGCTTATGCTTCGGGGAGTAACTTTAAAAGAGGTGACAGCTTCACCACGCCAGAGCCAAGGCTTACGGGGTTGAGGCTGCGAGGTACGAGGCACCTGTCCACATCTCGGGGTCCCATGGCCTCAGCCCTGCCAGCATGAGCAGGTACTAAGAAGTGATCCCCCCTAATAACTTTACCCACCACTGACAGACGAGGAACCTGGCTTAGTATGCCCAGGGACTTGTAGTTTTGTCAGAATACCTATTGGCATGGCTCTTGTTACTCTCTTTCATAGATAAGCACTTGAGTAAAGGGTTTTGTGTCAGAATAGCATGTGCATGTGAGTAAGAGTCAGTGGGTAAATGAAGAAGATGACATTAAGCAAGACAAAGTAAGCACCATGGCTGATAAATGTGAATATCCAGAACCCACTTCTCTACATTCCCTCCCAGGGTTAGGCAGGACCACTTGCTCTATTCCTCCTGTAATTGTCCTCCAGCTCCGAGCCCTTTGCACCTGACAATATCACTGATGCACTTGGTAGTAAAATACCCTTGGAAAGGGTCGGTGATGCCTGATGGGATGAAGGCTGCAGGAGGGTTTTGAGATTGTCTTCCTTTACAGTATATTTTCTTTCTTTATTGAGTCAATGTTGTGTATACCTCCCAAACAAGTGCATAGGCCACCCAGGAGCCGCTGAGGCAGCTATGGCCCCAGATCGCACCCCCGGATTCAGAAGGGAAGCACTTCCCCGTGTGGCTTATGAGACGCAAGACTTCTAGTTTCACTTCATTAAAAAACACCATACAAAAGAAAAAGGCTGTCAAAGCATAGGCAACATTTGAAGCAAGACGCTGCATGGGAAGGATGGTTGAAGCGTTCTAGAATGCCAGCTAGAACATGGTGCCCCAGAGAAGCCAGAGCACAGAGCAGACCTATGTGTCTGTAGAGAATTCAAGTGCAAATCTCTGTTTAAGAGTGACCATTGTAATATTGTACATCTGGTGTGTGTGTGTGTGTGTGTGTGTGTGTGTGTGTGTGTGTGTGTTTTATACCAGGGATTGAACCCAGGTACGTTCCACCTCCAAGCTGCACACCCCCAGCCATATTTTATTTTGAAACAGGGTCTCGCTAAGCTGTTGCACACTGTTGGCCTCAAACCTGTGATCCTCCTGTCTCAGCCTCCCAACTACAGGGATTACAGGTGTGTGCCACCATACCCAGCCATTGTGCTTCTTTCTGGAAGATGATACACCAAGCCATTGACAGGTTAAATGTGGTGTAGAGGTAGCAGAGCTGTGTGTGTGTGTGTGTGTGTGTGTGTGTGTGTGTGTGTGTGTGTTTAATTCACAGTAATTTTATACTATTAGGAAATATACACTTGCCCTCTGGATCTGTAGGTTCTGTATCCATGGGGTTTGTATCCTCAGATTCAGCCTACTGTAGATCAGAAATATTTGGGAGAGAAAAAAATCCCAGATAGTTCAAGAAAGCATTATTATTATTATTATTATTATTATTATTATTGCAGTACTGGGGATTGAACCCAGGGGCATTCTACCTCTGAGCTACACCCCCAGCCCTCTTTTTTATTCTTTATTTTGGAACAGGGTCTCACTAAGTTGCAGAGGGCCTGAGTAGCCAAGGCTGGCCACAAACCTGCGATCCTACTATCTCAGCCTTCCAAGTACTGGGATTACAAGTGTGCTCCACCATGCCCGGCAAAGCAAAACTTGAATATCCCACATGCTGAGTACTTTACCGACTCCATGTAAATAAAGTGATGTTTAAGCATTGAGTTAGGTTTTATAAGTCATCTAGAGATGATTTAAAGTATACATGAGGATGTGTATAGATTATTTGCAAATTCTATGCCATATAAGGGACTTGAGCATCTGCAGATTTTGCTACCTTTGGGGAGTCCTGGAAACAATCCCTCTTGAATACCAATGGACAACTGTATCTCTATTTGCAATAGAGAGTAATAGGTATGTTGTAATACCTATAGTCTTCAGATCTGGAGAGCCTCTGCCCCGAGGAGGGCCCTGGCTCACTTTGCCAGTCATGGCTAGCTCTGGGTGTCACTAGCTGTGTGACCTGATGAGCAGGGTTTAACTTCTCTGGGCTTCAGCTTTTGCCTTTATAAAAAGAAGATCTTGGCACTGAGTCCTTACCTTTCTGTCATTCTCTGATTTCTGTCTTTGGTGATGGGTCACAAGAAGGCAGTTATGACCGGATAGTACAGTTGGCTGGTGGAGGGGGCGGGGTTCAGATTCTAGGGGTGGCTCTGAGACCCTCCAGGGTAACATTTGCCTTCCCATTTCATAGTATGTCAAAGAGCTGCTGATGCGAGAAAGAAGCAAATTGCCACTCAGTGCAATTACCACTTGTTCTTTAATTAATCTATTCATCCTTTTGCACATCCCCTGCAGATTAGGAGCAGCTCTTCTCCCTGGCTGTGTGGCCTGTATGGCTTTCTTAACTTCTCTGAGCAGTTTGGATAGGGCTACCTTTTCCTCTCCCCTCTCCTAGTCTCTCCCCAGTCTCTTCTGCCCTGCCTCCACCACTGTCCCGGAACTCTCTCTCCCAGGGCAGACTTGGTCATTCTTGGGCCTTCCTTGAACAATCCCTTCATCTGAAAATGCACTTTTCTTGGTACCTTTTGTTCTCCCCAACTTCTCAGGCCCCTGTCCCTGTAACTGTGATGCTCCTGGGAGCACAGCTTTGGGCCTTTCCACCTTCATTCTCTCCAGCAGGCCAGCCCCTTCCCAGGGCTCCTGTTACGCTGTTATCCCAGCCCCAAAGCCAGCACTGGATCCATCTGCCCAGCCGCTCTCCCTGCCATAAATGCACCATGTTCAAAGCCATCTTGTCATTTCTATCTGTCAGGTTTCCTGCTTCCCTGGTGGTGCCCCCTCGCCTACCGAGCTGCCCCGTGCTAAAGCCTGAGGAACTATGTGCCCCCCCCACACACACACACACACTCCCTCATCAACCCGTTGTCACATCTTGGAAAGTTTACCTCCTAAGGACCCCAGGCTCATTCCATCTCATTCTTGCTCTGTCATACCTTAGCAGTCACTATTCCGTCCTTGGCCTCTGCTGGTATCATCTCGGCAGCCGTCTCTCTGGGGCCCCTTGACCAGCCTTGCACACCTTCAGTGGCAAACAGGTATATTTGATTTCCCTTCCCAGGTGCACACATTTGGACCTGGGCCGAAGGCTTCGGCTCCCTCTGTTGTTGCCTTTGGGAACCTGCGTGCTATGTCCCTTCCAAGAGTGTTATGAAAGGCCTTGGTTTAATTTTTGGAGGACATTCGAGAACTTGGAGGGGCTTCAGAGCCTGACTGTGGACAATTTTTGGGGACTCTTGGGGTTGGGGGTCTCTAGCCTATTGCCCAGCTCCGCTGTTTCACCTGGGCTGCTTGGGACCCCTCTTGAGAGTGTCCCTCCAAGCCACCCTCCCTATGGGGGAGAGCTTACCACCCCACTATATCAACCCTGGGGGACCAAGCACCCAAGAAAGGCTGAAAGGTGGCTGTGGACACTCCTGTGTCACTGTCCTCTGTTCCAAGTGGGTACTAGGTAAGGGCAGGACAGAGGCTGCTCTGTGTCAGGTCCCATGAATTCAAGCCTAGCTGGCCCTCTCAGAATCCCCAAACTCCTGCCCTTTGGGGGACAGGCGGCTCCTACCTCTAGGTGGTTTTCATTTACTTAGTTCAGTCTCTATGCTTTAAACTGGGCACCTTTAGCAGGAGTTCAGCTCCGGGCTCTGCCCCTCTTGCCCCTAGCCTGGGACCTGGCACAGAGCTAGGTACTGAGCCAGAATAAGCTCAGTAAAGACTGCCCTGGGGTCCATGGTGCACACTCCAAGCCATACCTGGGATGCAGAGGAGACAGCAGGTTCCTGCCCTGCCCCAGCTGAGAGAGAGAGAGAGAGAGAGAGTATGTGTGTGTGTGTGTGTGTGTGTGTGTGAGACCATCCACAGGCCGGGATGGGACCCCTAGCCGTGGCTTGGACTGCCTGAGAGGCTGTCATCATCCACTGCCAGTGCCACCTGCTCTGGGAGAGGCTTCCCACTCCCCACTTAGGCCCATGGGGCTTTTGGAAAGGGGGCAAGGGGAGCTCTGGCTTTCCTGCTTTCACTCCTCCTCAAGGCCTCCTCAAGACGAACCCATAACTAGGGGGAAAGTGGGCTTTTTGGAACCAGGAAAGCAGCCTTGGTCTCTGGTGCCCGTTTCCCAGCACCCAGCCCGCTTTCCTGTGCAACAAGCAGGAAGCTGCTTCCTCCCGCCCAACGTCAGCATCCAGCTTTCTTCCTCCCTTTCTTAAACTGAGGGGAGTTGTCATGTCAAGGGCAGGGGAGAGAAAGGCTGCTGGCCTCCCAGGTTTATGGCTGGGCTTTGAAGTGCGTTTCCTCTGGGCCCCCAGGCCACATCGCTGCAGGGTGCCTCCTGCATGCCAGGAAGGACCTGAGAGCCTTTGCCAGCCACTGGATCTGGCCTTGCCCTGTGTCCTGGAGCATCTGCTGTCCCGAGCCAGCACAAAGCCAGGCACTTCGGTCGCGGGAACATGGGAAGAGACAGCTCCTGGCCACCGCCCATTGGCTGGCTGCTCTTCCCTCTTCGGGCTGGACCTCTGTCTTTCCTGCTGGCCTCACCGAAGCATGGCCCTTTGAACTTCATTGACAACGGGCGCCAGAAGATTACTTTGAAATCTCGCTTCTCTGGCAAATACACTGACTCAGTGGAGACGGCTTTCTTTGATTTATGTTGGCCACATCTGGAAAGCAGGATTGCCACCGCTCCTCCAGAGCACCCCAAATTAAGAGTGCCGGAGTGTGGTTTTTGCTGTGCTGAGGCCGGTGACAAATTGCCTGCGAAGACCCCCTGACAGAGTATGATGCGTTCATATGCAACAGGCCCACTCATGGCCCAATTGCTCCCAAGATTAAACTTCCCCCAGGCAGCCTGTGCTACCCTGGCAAGAGTGGCTGGGCTGCTTGGCTTCAGATTACTGAAAAATGTATTGAATTGGATCTCGTTTAAAACTATATCAGTTTTGAAGTTTTTAGTCTTGGTAAGAAAATGAAATCCTTTGTCCCAAACCAGGGCCTGCTGGCTTTGTCACTGTCCAGCACACACGCATGCATGTACACGTGTGTGTTGGCGAGAGCCCCTATTTTGAGCTGTTTGGGAAAGCAGCTGCCCTGAATTGAGACACATGTGTCTTGAGCTTGTTTCCCAATGTTAGCACTAAAATAGAAACCGGACTCTGTCGGCAGTGGTGCTCACAGGCAACTTGTCAACAAAAGTGCTTCCAAATGTTTTTCCCTAGTTACATGCCTTTGACCCACACTGCTTTCTCATCTGCCCTGATGAAAGGTAGCATTTTCAGTTCTAAAGACTTTTAAACAATTTCATACCTGGAAAGCAACGTATCTTCCATATCCACTGAAATTTGAGAGCCTTCGTATATAATGAGCATCCAGGTCCTACGTTAGACTCTTCTGGAAGTAACCAGACTGTGGGCACATAGGGGCCACGGCAAACCCATCGGGTCACTTTACATGCACTTGCTTTTCTCCTTCACACATTTGTCAGTTCTTTAACAAACTCTTTATTTGGTTGGGTATGTGCTGTTCTCTGTAATGCTGACGGGCTGGGAGAGTGTTAGTATTTAGGGGAAGATATTTTTAAACATGATTTGCTTTTTCCCCAAATGTCCTGCATCCCTTCACTTGGGGAATTCACCAGATAGCTTATGGTCTTCTAAAACCATCTGAGCGCACCTTCTCATGCTCCAGATCCAGGCTAGAGTATCTCACTGTGGCATTAATCTGGGGTCTTCTCAGTAGCTCATTAACCTGGGCTGCCTAACCAAGGAATCCTCTGTCTCTTGAACACAATTATATTTAATGTTTGTGTTCCTTGTCTTTTAACCAAGAAGCTTTGGTTTATTTAGCTGTTGGTGGGGGGCAAGGGTGGAGAGTGGAAATGGCCCTTTCCACCTTTAAGTTTATTCAATAAACATTTATATAAAATTTGTCCTATTTTTCCCTGCACTATATTAGGGATATAAACCTCAGTAAGGGATGGCCCTGCCTCTGGGGGCTCTCATAGGTCTCAAACTTGTACAGGGTGTGATGGGTGAAGTTTGTGCTAGGTGCAAAGTAGATCCAAAGCTGAGCAGTTTGTTCCCCTGGGGGTGGGGGTAGGTGGGCTTCATGCAGGGGGCGAGCTGGCAGGTGAAGATCCAGAGGAGCCCCGGTGTATTTCAGAGGCTGCCTCCTCTGTGAATGTCTTGCATATGCTCCTTTTTTGCCTATTTCTTGCTATATTGTCATGGTTTGCATGTCTGTCCTCTTTGTAGAACTTCATCTTGAGGCCAAGATCATCTTCCTGGCTATGCACATTCAGGGCACACAGCAGATACTCAATAAGTATGTACTGAGCAAAAAATCACTCCTTCCTTGCGGAGAGATTCATGACAGGTTTACTTGACACAGCAAACGCTTGTCCTGTTCAGAAGTGCTTTCATGCTAATTAGCCACTTGATGTTTGAGACATCTCTGTTCATTCTTTATGTCATTGGAAAAATGTGATTGACTTACAGTTCAACCAAAAGGCATTTAGAGAACTGTTCTCTAAAACACGACCAAGCCGGGTGTGGTGGCACACGCTTGTAATCCCAGTACTTGGGAGACAGAGACAGGAGGATCGCAGGTTCGTGGCCTGCCTCAGCTACTTAGTGAGGTCCTCCGCAACTTAGTGAGACCCTGTTTAAAAATCCTTGCAACTTGATAGGGGAGAGGAATTGAGTTGGGTTCCTTCCTTCTCTTGTGGATGGCCATGGCATTTGGTTTGGTTCTTCTGCTCCATAGGACCTTTTGGCCCATATTTTCTCGCAGGTGTTGCCCCACTGGGCTGTCTGTAGAGATTGGGGCTTTCGGGTATTGTCTGGTGCTTTGAGGCACAAAGCAGAATCCTAGGAGGTGTGTCCCTCACTGCCCCAGCAGCAGAAGCAGGCACAACTACCTGGCTTGCACAGCCTGAAGCAAGGCCTGGAGTTCTGCTTAGGCATCTTAGACTGGGCTCCCTGTTGTCTAAACATCACAGTCTACTTCTAGGCCAGCATGGAAGTGCGTGCTCTTGGCAGATCTAAGGGTAGTGCCAGGCCACCCTTCATCCTCCACCTGTGGCATCATATCTGTCAGGAAAAGCTGCACCTGCCCCTTGGGTAAAAGCCTTTCACTCCTCAGAAGGGGAATCTTAGTTGCTGCCACCTATGAAGAAACTTTCTAGAGAGGGACCTTGATCCTGGAAGGGGTGTCTCTCTTGGTCTACCCATCCCACAGGGCCCACTGCTCTACAGAGTCCCCCCAGCCCACATCTGTCACATGTCCCCAGCTGCTTCAGGCACATTCCAGGTTCCAGCAACTGGAAAGGCTGAGAGGGCTCTTTTGTTTTGTCATCCATAAACAGCATGATGATAATGGGAGTCACTTCTCAGCCACCCACAAGGCAGCCTAGCGGGAACTGGGGGCTAGTGTCCCTTTATTGAAAAGCTGCTTAGAATCGGAAGAAATCTGGACCCAATGTGAGTTGGTGGGATGAAGGGCTCTTGTGCAGAGGACAGACCCCAGGCTAGGGGCCTGTGTTCTGTGGCCAGCCCCACCACTTCACGAGGCAACTCTGGGCTTGCTCAGCCTGGAATTTCTACTCCTCGGAGTGGCCTGTTTGCCCACTTCTCAGAATGAGCGGCTGAGATGGATTCATGCGTGAGGTGGTGAGGCAACCAAGATGTCCTTGGTGGGACCAAACTCGCAGCCCCGTGTTAGAAGGATGTAGGAAATACATTTCACCTTTCTCCTTGATTACTCTAGGTCCCTAGCTTGCTTCATGTTAGAAGATGTTCAGTTATTTTGGGTTTCCTGAAAAATATGGCTTACTCCCTTGTCTCCCTTCACACGCATCTGGATGAGTCGGAAAGATTGTGCCAGTGGCAGAATGTGGGCTGGTGAGCTGTCTTCAGTGGGCTGGTTTTCAGCGCAAGCTGGGGCAGCTGCCTCCTTCTGTGCAGACGGGTTGGTGAGGTACAGTGGGAGCTGACCTAGAACAAGGAGGTGACCTCGACCTGGTGATGGAATCAGATCGTGGGGCGGGGAGTAGGCTGCTCAGGTCGTCTGTCTGGCAGTGGAGCAAGTTCCCACCCCCACGCACCGTACTGTGTGGACCGGGAAGGGATGTCAGGCTTCAAGGTTTATAAGAAAAGAACAGATTTTGGTGATAAATCAACTCGTAAATAACCACAATAACAGTAAATTTTCATTCCAAAAGTGTTCTGAGCTTTTGCAGATATATTCATGTCTCACATCCCATTTGATGTTCACAGCAACCTCTTGGTTACAGTTATTCTGGGGGTTGGGGTCTGAAGCTCAAGGGTCACAACCTGTCCAGGTTACACAGGGACAGAGTGATGGGCCTCAGACATGGCTCTGGTATCACTCCTTCCATGTGGCGTAATTTCCAGATGTGAATCCATCTCTCAGGTACACCTCGGACAAGTGAGTGCAAGACAGGTAGAAAGGGGAATAAATGAGGGACTTTCTCTTAAAGGGTCTGACACTATTTTAGGCCTGGCTGGGCAGGAGGCAAAATTGGGATATTATGTAGGCATTTATATAACAGTGTTAAATGTAACCATTTAAAAGTGTAAAAGCCATTCTTAGCTTACAGGCCGTAAAAATACCAAAAGCTGGCTGGATCTGGCAGCTAGCCGGAGCTTGCTGACCGCTGGGATGGACCATTGCTGTCACTTGTGGGCAGGAGTCTGCAGATTTTGCCCCCCTCGTTTACTCTCATGCTGGAGGCTTTTTCCCCCCTCACCATACTGGGGAACTCAGGGGAACTTTACCACTGAGCTGCACCCCTGGCCCTTTTTGAGACAGGGTCTCACTAAGTTGCTAAGGCTGGCCTCAAACTTTTGATCCTCCTGCGTCACTGGGATTACAGGTGTGTGCCACCACACCCAGCCTGCTAGAGGCCTCTAACTAGAAGTTCCTAGGAGTCAGTGGAGTTTCATGTGTCACACACAACTGTATTTTCAGTAGAGTCAAAAGGGAATTCAGAAAAACTCTCATATATGCATTTTTTTTTTTTTGGTGGTACTGGGGATTGAACCCAGGGGCATTCTACCTCCAAGCTACACCCCCAGCCCTATTTTTTTATCCTTTATTTTGAAATAGGGTCTCACTAAGTTGCGGAGGGCCTCACTAAGTAGCAGAGGCTAGCCGCAAATCCAGATCCTCCAATCTTAGCCTCCTAAGTACTGGGATTACAAACATGTGCCGCCATGCCCAGCTTCATATATGCATTTTAAAAATCTTCCACTGACCCTTTTTAAACATAGAACAGTGTCACTATTCTCTGTTTACCAAACCTGACTGCTCTCCCCATGTGTGTATATGGCCTGTGCATGTGCCTGGCCCAAGAGCCTCAGGTTCGCCATTCTGAATCTAGTTTGCACATTCCTTCTAGAAAAAGCAGATCTTTGGGAACATTGTGGTACCTGCCTGCTCTCCCCTTCCTGGTTCTTAGTTCCTGTGAGCTCAGAGCTGCCCATCCCGGAGGCTCAGAGAAGCAGGGGCTGACCCTAGCCAGCTCCAGAGCACCACTCTCACCTGCTGAGCCATCTTTTTATGCAGCAGGAGTGTGAGTAAGGCCGAGGTCTGGACTGCTGGCCTCTTTCTTCTCGAGGCTCAGTTTATTTGCCTTTGAGGCCTGCAGAGCTCCCCTTTACCAGCGCTGGAGGGTCTCCTGTCTATTCTATCCACAGTGGATGCCCAGCCCCCTCCTGGCTGAGGCTAGGGACTCTAAAGGAGAGAGCCAACAGCGCAGTCTATGAAAAGCACAGATGCCATTCTGCCTTCTGGAAAGATCGCATCCTTTCTGAAACCTGCTTTTGGAGGTGCATGTGATACCACTGCTGTTGGGCCCTTTTGCTGAATAAAGAGCAGCTCCAAGAGTCCTAAGCAGTGCCTAAAATTCTGTGCTTTTAGCAAACCACAGGGTACCGAAGAGAAAAACAGCAGGGAATGGGCAGACATGCTGATAGGTTAGCCAGAGCACTTGGTTTGGTTTTGGAGATGGTAGAAGATGAGCCTAGAAGGATCAGGCCACAGGGGTTTCGGTCACGAGCTATAGACCCGAGGAAGAAGTACATGTGAGGATCCAGGGCAGGACTGCAGCTTTCAGAAAGAAACTGTTCTTTCTGAAGTCTTATTAGAATCCAGTTGCTAAACACACTGCACCATTCCCTTCGAGGAGAACTCTGGAATGCTGGCACCCAGTACTATCCAAGTAGGAGGGATCTTTTTTTCCTTCTTTTTTCCCTAGGGAAAAGTAGATTCTCAGTGAATGGGTTTGGCCCATAATCTTTAGAAACTCACTGGTTTAATTTAGAGCAAGTTTCGTGTGGCAGGCTGGGAAAACTAGACACATCTGAAAAAGCATCATTGTAGCTCTCACCAGAAACCACTGTATTGCTAGGGGCCATTGCTGGGAACCCAAGCGCAAGAGGCTGTCCTGACTTGAGCACTGGGATGTGGTAGAAAGCCTTCGCTTTTTCAAATATTCCACGTGGAGATGTATTTCCTTTAGATTTCGTTGTCATCGTCTGTGTCCTGCTCATCACAGTAGTGCTCCTCCAGCTGCCTCTGGTGGGTCTCGCCATCTGTGCTGCGGACTCTTCTGAGGAGCTGACCACACTCACCAAGCCGCGTGGCTCCCACGATCTGTACTGTACACCCTCTGAGTTTTAATCCCACTGAAAGTGTTCCCCAAGACTTTGGGCTTTTTTGTCTTTTTTGTCTCATTATTTGCAGCCTTTCTGTCCTCTTTCCCTCTTGTGTTAAGTGGGTGTCCCGAGAGCTCTGGCCACAGGCCTTCCCCACCCTGACTCTGTTCCCAGTGACTCCAGGTCACAGTTCCCACCTAGAGGTCCTGCTGGCTCAGGGGAGTTCCCAGTGCAGGCTTCCCATCGTCTTCACTACCCTCCCGTTCCTGTCCTGTGCCTCAGCACCCTCACCCTGGTGAACTTCACACTGACTTCATCCCCCACCTCTCTGCCCTCCTACATGAGCCCACTTACTAAGCCTTGTGTGTTTCAATTCCAGGGGCATCAAATTCCTCCTCCTGCATCACCAAGGCCCAACTCCTGGCTATTCCCTTTGTCCACACTTTCCTTCCATATGGTATCTCTGCCCCAGGCATCTCCTGGACTGTCCTCATACTCATCTTCCTGCAGCAGGCCCTGGGCTATTCCCCACCATCCTTGAGCCTGGTTGGCGGCTGTTCATGACTGCTTAGGCCACATCAGGGATCCCTGAGCCGCCAGCGACCTCCTGGCTCTGCTTGGGTGCCTGGTTCCCCACACAGCTCATTCTGTTGGTTTTTCCTTGTACATGACTTCACTTTTCTTCTTTATTCCCACTGTTGTGTCCCATCTCCTTCTAGAAAGCTCTCCCTTCCCACTTTGTGTCTCAAACTTGCCTAGCTCAGGTTCCCCTGGCCTGTCACCTTTGCCCTGTACCTTTCTCATGGCACATTTCATGTCCTTTCCTGCACCACTATTTGCGCACATTTGTATTCTCTCCATGTGAACTTTGAAGGAACAGCCTATGTGCCATGCCCCCTTCTTGCTCTCTCCAGGAGGCATCTGGGTTCAACCTCCTTTGGAATGAACCCATGAGTGACATCCCACCCTGTCCTGCTCTGCTGTGGACCTCCATGCCCAGGGACACAATACTTTTCTTCCTTTACCTTGAATAGTACAAGATACATGTCAGGACTTAACAGTTATGAACCATCAGATTGCATGTCTACAGTGAATGAAATATCTTTCTGAGAGGAGAGACCGAGGTACAATTGTGATGAGGCGTGACTCTGCATGACTCAGGTTTTGTATTTTTCCTGGTGGACACAGGGCTCATCAGAGACACTCTGCCTTCTCGATCACGCACACAGTCCACGCTCACCAGGAGTGAGGTCAGAGGTCCAGGCAGCTGGGGACAAAAAGGAAGTCCAGGGAACCCATGACACACGTGCACTGGCAGGTCCGAGCGATTAACCTGAATTGAAGCATTCAAAGACTTGCCCTGCCCTGCCAGCTGTGGCGCTTCCAGGTGGAATATGGCTTAGGAGACAGCGTGGCGTGGCAGCATTGGCGCCAGCAGGCCCTGGGTTTGCATTATAGCCAAATGGCCCCTGGGTAAAAGGCGCAACCTCCCAGATTCCTGGGTGTCCCGTGTATATGACGTGGGTAAGCCCACACTTCTGAAGGGCTGTTTCAACACATAGATGGTTTTGGCCATGTGAATGGTACTCTCAGACTTCATGTAGGGTGTGGCCAGGTCTCACTGGTCCTCCAGCTGGGCACACTGGACTTGCCAGCGCCCTACTGCGCATAATACAGAAGCCCCGTGAGGCAGCGGAGTGGCTCAATTCTGAGAAGGCCAAAGAAACCACTCTGTACAGGCCAGGGAGCTGTGGAGCCACTTTCTACAAGTGGGTTGACAAGTGACTTAGGATCCAGGCCAGGTCTTAAGCCTGTGCTTCTGCCTCTGAATTTTGTTCTCCCCTACTGAAAGGTCTTTCTGCTTCTCCACCCCAGAAGTGGTGGATATGATGGCCAGTTGTCTCAGACTTTTTTATCTGTGTGTTTCTGTAAATTTACATTTTCTCAGTTGGGTAAAAGCTTTAGAATTACTAAGATTCCTTTTGTGTTGCATAATGTTCTTGCCATTTAAAAGATTAGCAGACATAATTTCAGTGAGCCTTGGTGAATGGCATGCCTCACTTAGCTTAATCTCTCAGTGGTACATGTTAAAACATATAAAGACAGCGTCTCTAATACACATGGAAGCTTGAAAATGAAAGGCTGCTGTGGTCCAACCTCAGAGCAGGAGACATCTCAAAAGAGCAAAAGTGTTGTTACAGGCCTCCTGTGCTGCCCCGGTGTCAGATTCCCTGAGATGGAACTTCCTGGAGCCTGTGGATCGGCTTATAAAGTCAGCTTGGATCAGCTGGAAGAAGACAGTAGGTTCTCAGGCTTGGCATCACTGGAGGAAACCAGCTGCATTTGAATACACCTTCCCTGGCCTCAAGCTAGCACACAGAGATCACCTCTGGAAGTTTCCCTCTGGGAAAAGCCATCTCTGCTGTGATTGGCAACTGAAGGGAGCAGGGTTACTGGAGTCTGTGCTAGCTGCCCTGAAGTCAGCAGTATTTAATAAGCACCTGGTCAGTGCCAGGACCTCGCCGGAGTACCTGGGAAAGAGGAACAGCTGTGGCCCTGGGTTAGACTGGGTCAGAGTTAGACTGCCCGAATACCCTGATGACACTGTGCAGTCCAGATAAGTAGAGGACTTGGAGGGGTTAGGGGACTCTGAGTAGTATAGACATAGGGGACAATGTCATCATTGTCACCATCGTTGTTATCGCAGCAGTTATCTTGAGCACCTTCTGTGTTGTTGCACTCATCCAAAATATTCACTTGATGCCTCCATTGAACCAAACACCATTCTAATCAGAGAAGGGCCTTTTTTTTTTTTTGGTACTGGGGATTGAACCAAGGGGCATTCTACCTCCAAGCTACACCCTGAGCCCTATTTTTTATTCTTTATTTTGAAACAGGGTCTCACTAAGTTGTGGAGGGCCTCACTAAGTAGCTGAGGCTGGCCATGAACCTGCGATCCTGTCTCAGCCTCCCAAGTACTGGGATTACAAGGGTGCGCCACCACGCCCTGCTAGAGAAGGGCCTTTTTAAGGTACACAACATTGGTCCTAATAGGAAGGAAAACTGAGTTTCAGAAAGGCAAAAATTTATTAAACAACCTGTCCTTATGCAGCTACTAAACAGCAGGCTAGGATTCAAATTCAGATCAATTTGAATTTTTCTGTAAGAAGGACTTGCATGTGTGATTACGTAAGAGAGGGAGATTCATAGCGTGACTGAACTGTGCAGAGCACCTTTTAAGTCAAGTCTGTGTCATAAATGCAAGTTTCCGGCATGCGTTTCATATCAAGCCACACGGAGGTGTTGTATATACCTGTAGCTTACTTAAACGTGTACCACCTGTAGGAGAAGGGAAGGAGACAGGAGAGATGGAATTATCTGTTTACTTGTTTATATATGTGGATTTTAATGTGTGTCTCTGTGCCTATTTACACGGAAGGCATATTTTCATGATGAAGAGTTAAATACCTAGCAGAGCTCTGAGGGGCGTGGCCTGCTGATCCCGGGACCACTCTGACACATGGAGCTCAGCCCAGAGCGTGGATTCTATTTTAATTTATTAAACTTTATTTCTACAACCCCTCAGAAGGTCTTTCTGTTTGAAGAAGCCCTCTCTGGGTGTATAATATCTGAGCCACCTCTCTCCTCTCCTAGCATCCCTGCCAAATCGGCGGGATCAGATCCGAGCCTCATGTTACAAAGAAAGAATCAAGAGTACAGTGTGTCAAATCACAGTCAAGCCCGGCCTTGGAGTCCAGGGGGCCTTTGGAGGAGAAGGGTGCATTCTGATTTTGTCATCTGCTCCTAAAGCCCTTTCTCTAAGATTGAGAGGTACCTTCCTGATGAGGATTGCTGTTCTCTGAGGCTGGTAGTGGGATATGGGAGATGAAGACAGCCTCTTCTGCCATTTTATATTAACTCTCTCCATGTTCTAGAATGAACAGGTAGAGTTACACATCACCAGGACAGAGCATTGAGATTTATTACTGTCATTACTCTCATTTTTCTTTTTTCATGGTACTGAGAATTGAACCCAGGAGTGCTCTACCACTGACTACACCCCAGCTCTTTTTATTTTATTTTATTTTATTTTTTTACATTTTGAGATAGGATCTTACTAAGTTGTCAAGGCTGGCCTCAATCTTTTGATCCTCCTGCCACACCTCCCCAGTGGCTGGGATTACAGGCATGTGCTACCAGGCCTGGCTTGTATTCTTACTATTTTGTCTACACTAGAAAGATGTCCAAATGATTTTGGACTAATTAAGTATTTCAACATTGATTGTTGACTTCACATGATTTGCTTTTATAGACAGACCTTCCAGCAGTCTACCAAGTACATGAACATTGTCAACAGAGTTGCTTTTACATGGAGTCTCAAGGAGCCTCATGGAATTATGGGTCTTAGGTTGCTGCACACATCTGAGTGTTGTTACATCTCAGATTGGATGGCTGAACGTTTGGCCTATGTACTAACTGTAAAGCCAGTTTTCTTCACTTATCTTTTGTGGGCCTTCATAGCTATTAAAGGTTATAGCTAAAGATTTTGTACTTGCCTTGTGGGGGAATATGAAGGTAAAAGCAGAAGACAGGCTGATAACTGTTGTTTGTTTGTTTGTTTTGTGGTACTGGGGACTGAACCCAGAGGCATTCTACCTCCAAGCCCTCAGCCCTATTTTATTTTTTTTTTATTTGGACACAGAATCTCATTAAGTTGCTAAGAGCCTTACTAAATTGCTGAGGCTGGCTTCGAAGCTGTGATAGTCCTTTCTCAGCCTCCCAAGTACTGGAATTATAGGTGTGTGCCACTGTTCCCACAGCTGATAATAGTTCTTTGACTGCATCCTCAGGTACAACCTAGGGTCATGAAGAGAGAGCTCTTGGCCACCTCCAGCCTGTAAAGATCTCTGTGTGTTTGGGGTCCTGGAGCAGGGTAAGGGCAGGCCTGAAGCTGTTTATCTTTGTATATTTGTAGGTTGACCCGCAATACAAATTGAATGAATGAATGAATGAATGCAGTAAGCATTCTCCAGAGAATTCCTTTTTTTTTTTTTTGGTGCTAGGGATTGAACTCGGACATTTTACCTCTGAGCTACACCCCCAGCCCTTTTTATTTTTCTTATTTTGAAACAGGGTCTCATCGAGTTGCTAAGAACCTTGCTAAGTTGCTGAGGCTATTCTTGAACCTGTGCCAATTTTCTAATTTTTTTTTGTGTGTATGGTACTGGGGATTGAACCTACTGGTGCTCTACCACTGAGCTATATCCCCAGCCTTTTTATTTTGAGACAGTGTTTCCCTAAGTTGCCCAGGCTGGCCTCAAACTTAATGATCCTCCTGCCTCAGCCTCTCAAGTTGCTGGGATCATAGGTGTGCACCACCACACCTGGCTCCCCAGAGAATTCTTAAACTGTCTTAGCCAATTATAGACTTTCTCAGCAGTTAGCTTTTAGAAGCCTGAAAATATTTTTGTTATTTATCTCTTTAAGGAATATATCAAAAACAACACCAACTGTTATTTTGAAGCCAACTCCTGAATATGTGATAAAAAATGTTGTATCTTGGGGGAGGAAACCTGTCCAGGTGAAATTCTCATGGAAGTCCTTATTGCCCTGTGTCGTGCAGCTGGATGTAGTAGGAATGTGAACAGCTAGGTACTCTGACCTACCTCAGACACTTACTGATGTAAACACTCTGCTGTCATACCAAAGAAAGCTCAGCCTTGAGTTACGGATATCAGTACTGTCCCTGGGTGCACTGTCTTGTGTGTCTGACTCATAGATCAAGAGAAAGTTTTAAGAAAGACAATAAGGCATGAAAATCACTAAAGCTGAAGTCAAGATGGTTAGAGATAAATAGATCTATACTTGCCATATATGGTAATAAAAGAAAAATCTGGGCAAATGTTCTGCATGTTTACAGACTTCTCTATGATTCATCTAGCAGGGCCAGCAGCTCTAGCCAAAAGATATAGGATGTCTTCAACTGTATTTCTCTCCTAAATCGTTTCACCATAAAGAAGCCATGCTGTGTATTCCAAGAAAATCCCAGGGTTGTGTAAAAGTTACTCTTGGGTAACAGGTCTAAAAAGATTGCAGGAGGAATTTCAAAAGTACTATAAAGTCATTTGTTTACCAAAACACATAATAATTCTGAGTATTAGTGATTTTCTATAGACCCACCCAGGTTCACATATACAATGTGACTAATCACTGTCCCTCCCTTGCCAGAAATACAGCCACATGTGATTTTCTGACTGACTCCCAGACCAACACTTCTCGTGTTCATCTGTTATTGAGCTTAGATGTAATTCATGGCTCCATTTCTAGGGACAGGGTGACAGAGGAGCACCCAGTCGTGTGTTTCCTTAAAGTCCAGAAGCTCCTGAGCTGTACCTGGTTCTGCTGTTCTGGTCCCTGGCACATGTGTGCCGAGGGGGAGGAGAAACCTGGTAGTGAAGCTGCCTGCAGGAAAAGGCAAGTTATAGAGGATAATGAATGAGACTGAGCTTGAGATGCCTATGGCGGAATCCAGTGGGGAGTTGAAAATAGAGAGCTTTCTCTATTGGGGTATTAAACTTTCTCCTACTACTTTGTAAGGGCTCTCTATATAGTTGGCCCTCTAGATCTGTGAGTTCCACATCTGTGAATTCAACCAACCTTGGGTCATGGCAGTTCAGAAATATTGGAAGGTAGGATTTGCTTCTGTACTGAGCATGTATAAACATTTCTCTTCTCATTATTCCCCAAACAAGACAGCATAACAACTATTTACATAGCATTTACATTGTGTCAAGTATTATGATGTGTGTGTGTGTGTGTGTGTGTGTGTGTGTGTGACTAGGGGTTGAAGTTAGGGGCATTCTACCACTGTCTTCAACTGTATTTCTCTCCTAAATCTCAACCCTAACTCCCAACGCTTTTTATTTCTTTTTTTTCTTTTTTTTCTTTTTTTTTGCGGTACCGGGGATTGAATGCAGGGGCATTCTACCTCTGCGCTACGCCCCCGGCCCTATTTTTTATACTTTATTTTGAAACCGGTTCTCACGAAGTTGCGGAGGGCCTCACTAAGGAGACAGAGGGAGAGAGAGAGAGAGACAGGGAGAGAGAGAGAGAGACAGGGAGAGAGCTGAGGCTGGCCACGAACCGGGATCCTCTGGTCTCCACCTCCCAAAGTACTGGGATTACAAGTGTGCGGCCACCACACCCGGCCCCCTTTTTATTTCTTATATTTCAGCAGGGTCTCTCTAAGTCACCATGTGCTGTCCTTGAACCTGCGATCTTCCTGCCTCAGCCTCCCAAGTACTGGGATTACAGGTGTGTGCCACTGTGCCTGGCTATTATGATTTATCTAGAGATGATTCAAAGTGTATGGGGGAGGGGCGTGCATAGGTTCCCTGCAAGTTTTATATAAGGGACTTGAGCATCCTAGATTTTTTTTTTTTGCTGTACCAGGGATTGAACATAGGGTCATTCTACCTCTGAGCTACACCCCCACTATTTTTATTCTTTATTTTGAAACAGGGTCTCACTAAGTTGTGGAGGCCTCACTAAGTAGCTGAGGCTGGCCACAAACCCGGATCCTCCGGTCTCAGCCTCCCAAGTACTGAGATTACAAGCTTGTGCCACCACGCCCGGCCTCTAGAATTTTTTTTAATTAAAAAAAATGGTACTGGGGATTGAACCTAGGGGCATTCTACCTCTGAGTTACACCCCCCAGCCCTTTTTAACTTTTTTGTTTTGAAGCAGGGTCTTGTTAGATTGCTAAGAGTCTCTCTAAGTTGCTGAGGTGGGCCTCATACCTGCAATCCTCCTGTCTCAGCCTTTTAAGTACTAGGACTACAGGCATGCACCCATCATGCCCAGCAGCCTCCAAGAATTTTGTTATCAGCATGAGGGGAGTATTGCTGGGATCAGTTCCCTGCTGATACTGAGGAACAACTGTGCTCTGAGCTCTGCACACCAAGCAGAGTGCAAAGTCAGAAATCTCTTGGACTTTTAACATAATCAGCATGTTCTGGAATGCACCTTTTCCTCCCACCTTTACCTGTCATCATAAGCCTCAGCCTCCTGATGTCAGGGGTCTCTGAGGGCTGTGACCTATTGGATGAAATTGAGGAGGGATTTGGGGATTCCCCAAAGGGACTTTGTTTGGTGGAATGAAGTTAGGTCCCCTTTCTAGCACCATGCTATTCCATCTGCCCTTGGGGAGGCCAACATGGAGTAGGGTCAGGATGCCTTTCTCTGCCCTGAAAATTTCCCCTCACTTGCTAGGTGGAGGGAATCTATTGGGAGGCATCTTTAAACATCGATGCTGGTTTCAAAGGTTTAAATTCCCTGGTTGCTCACTGAGTCACATATGTTTCTTAGACCATCTGTATGATATAAATAATCCCATTTAGAAATTAAGAAATTATGGTCTGCATTTCCTCTGCCACTGACTCTTGAGTATTTCCCAAAAGGAAATAAAAAAGCACGTAAATTCTGTAAGGACCCTGTTTAGACCCCATGTCAGTGGGACTTTCTATTTGCTCATGGGCCACTCGGCAGCTTGCTAGGATCCTGCCTCTGCTTCATGTGTGTGCTTGAGTGAGTGAGAGAACATTCACAGTGTGCTTTGTGCCTGTGAGTAGATTTGCCCATCGTTTATTATTAATTGCTCCTCTGAGCAGCTCTGTGAAGCTAGTAAATATTAATAAACAATATGTGCTGATGATTAAGCTAAGACAAAGGGATACCTTCTTCAGGCTGCTTGATTTTAGGTGAGCTGGTTGCACACAAATGAATAAACCTGAAGTTAGGCATTCAGGCAGGGAAACAAAGGAAATCAAGACCAGAACCAGGAAGGATAATGTCTGAGATGATGTAAAGTAAGTGTTTTGTATCTCTTTGGCATCATCTGCTCATTCTCTGACTTGCCTGTGGAATATCAATACCTCCTGTCTGGGGGCTAAAGAGACTTGGGTTCACACTGGGACCGTGTGAAACCATCCCTGTCCCTTAGGCATTAATTTAAGATGATGTTTTAAGGCTCCCCAATATTCCCTGAGGTCTCTGTGACTTGGTCCTCTGGTGAGAAATTATGGATGGTCCATTATGGAAATTTGCATACCACAAAAAGCATATAGCATAGAGAAGATATTGATAAATCACTGCAGTCCTAGACATGTTGCCATGTTGCTTTAGATCTATCTCATCTTTTTTGTTCATAAATATTACATATTTTAAAACAATTAGGATTATGCTGCACATACTATTTTGTAGCATGGTTTTCCCCCAACCCTTAGTATTTCATATAAACAAAGAAAATGTAAGGCATATGATGGACCAGTAGGCTTCCTGCTAACACCTATCATACTTAAAAGACAATTCTCCCTTGGAGAAGTATGTGTAGTCTCGCTGTGCATTAGCAGACTCAGCATTTACTTTCTCTGTGGGTTGTGCACAGCCTAAAGTAGTGCCTGACCGTCTGCCGGGCAGCATGGCTAGCCATGTGGACGCCAGTGCCTGGAGATTCCATCATAAACAACTATGAGCAGATGACCCAGTTGCTCCTGTAAACCTTAAAAGGTCCTTTCTTTTTTAAAATAACACTTGATCCCTATCCTTAATTCTCAAAAGAATGTTTTTATGTTAGAAGGATACAATTTTCTTAAAGACAAAGAAGTGAAGAATAGGTCATTATTCCATTCACTTAGATACAGCCACCATTTAATACTGATGCCATTTTCCAGTTCATATACAGGTTGAGTATTCTTTATCCAAAATCCTTGGGACCAAAAATAGTTCCAATTTCAGAGTTTTTCAGACTTGGGTATATTTGCATAGATTTTAACAGTTGAGTATCTCTAATCCAGAAATCAGAAATGTGTCATGCTCAAAAAGTTTCACATTTCAAAATATTCTGAATTTCAGATTTTTAGATTAGGGATGCTCAACCTGTATGTTATATTTTTAATGTTTATAGCTTTGGGTTGCACTATAAGCATGCTTTGTAGTTTGTGGCTCCTTTTCCCACCCACGCCCTGCCCCTGTTCTTCCTCCAGATCTGGCTCAGGTGTTTAGAGGGGCCTTCCCTGCTGTCCTGGGCCAGGTCGGCCTCTCAAACACACTCTTGCACCATGCTCTCCCCTCTTGGTGGCACCAGCACAGTTGAGCGTTTTCTGTGTAGGTGGTGATTTGACTCATGGCTCAGAGGAGCAATTTGACTCATGACCCAGAAGGACCCATGGACAAAGTCTCATCCTATGGACAGAAGCAGTGGTGAGGGACCTGTTGGTTTTGCTCACAAGTAAAGAAGCACCTATGAAGGTACCAGAGTGCCCTTAATAGTTCCCCAGATAGTGTCTTTTGGATGAATGAAAATCATAGGCATTATCCCATAGCATTAGCTATTCATTGAAAAATAATTTTACCAACTACCTAATATGCCATTGTATTGCCTTACTGAAAAGTCTTTAATAAGTAATCCCTTCTTGGAATCCACATTGTCTCTCATTTTTCACTGTTCTAACCATATGCTAAATGTTCTTGTGCATAAATCACTGCCTACATCTCTGATTATTCTAATGGATAGATTCCTAAAAGTACGAAGCTGGGGGATTACTCTGCATTCTTATTTTAAATAGCCCGTTTGTCTGAATGTTAGCAGGGCCAAAGGTCTGGAATAAGTTAAGCAGTGAATATGTCTGATAAAAGTAGGGGTCACCTTTGCAGTACTTCCCATAAGGAGTTAGCTTGGTCTGGGAAGATCATCTCTTCGTTAATTCATTCCATCCACAAGTACTCAAGTACTCACTGAGCATCTGCCCTGGACCAGCACCACCAGCGAATAGCCCCTGCACAGTGTGCAGGAAACCTAGACCTGTGGCACTGGCCTTTGCAGGCCAGTAAATGCTTGCATGGTTTCCGAATAAGTTCAAATATATGTGTAATATGTGGCTCCTTTCTTTGACAAACTCAAAGCAATATTTTAAAAGTCCTAAAATAAAACTAGAGGTTCAGATGTGAGCATTTATTGAGAAAGCAAGTAGAAGAAACCAGACCTAAAGGCAAATCAGACTTTAAAGGATTGGCCAGAGGAACCAAAGGTTGCCTCCCCCCTCTTCCCACCACAGATCCCTGGCCTCACAGTGTCCTGCAGGAACCCCTGCCCTGGGACATGTGGCTTTGGGGCCTGGGCAGGGGTGGTGCCAGCTCACGCAATGAGAGTCAGCACTTCCATGCCCTTCCAGGTGGGGGCATCATGCCCACAGATGCAGCTAACTGTCCCATCTGGGTTGTCCTCAGAGTGGACACACCGCCTTGGAATCCTGACAATCCGCTGTCAGCTCCAAGACTAGAATCCTTAGCACAGCTGTTTCTTTCCACCATTTTGGTCTCTTAAAATCAGAGGCCCTGGAGAGTGTGCGTGCGTGCGTGCGTGCGTGTGTGTGTGTGTATCAACATCAACCACATTAAAGGTGCAAACAGAAGTTCATGCAGCTTCAGAATCAGGATGTCAGTACAGGTCACAGAGCTGCTAGAAAATTCTACCATACATTTGTGAGAAAATGTGTGAAGAAAGCAAGTAACAAGCAGTTTTGACCTTGTGGATACTTGATGGGGCCTGAGGGAGCCAGGAATCCCCAGACCCCACCTCAAGAACCACTGGCCTCACAGCACTTGGGCTATGCCATGCTGCTGAGCTGCCTCCATGTGCTGCCAGTTCTTCACATTGTGGGCTCTGTGCAGTAATCTGCCCTTCCTCCATGTCCTCCGGGCCCTCCTCAGCCTTTGTCACCTCTGTCCACATTTGGCATTGCCAGTTCCATGCCCATGCTGCTGTGTACCAGCCACTGAGTCTCACAGACTCGCTCTTGCTCAGGCAGTTGGGGGGGGGTCTCTGTCCTCAGCGCCCCTTGCTGGCCCTCACTGCTCACCACCCAGCACCCTGCGCTGGAGCCCATGCTCCCCGTGTCTGCTGCCGCCCTCTGGCTCCACCAAGCCGGTCCTCCCATCACGGGGTTTTATTAGGATGGCGCTGAAGGCACATCCATCAGCATTAAGAGACTTTCCGCCAGGACACAGAACATGTTTTAAATGGAGCAAAGAAATTTAAATGGGAAGAAATTATAGCATGAGTGCGTTTATCCCTTTCAAGATAATCTTATTTAATAACCAAAAAACTCACAAAGCTGTGCATTTCATCCACCTACAAAGGCAGCATGGCAGGGTCTATATTGTGGTAATTACATGTTTGGGGTTTCATTCCTTCTTTAAACTAGATTTCTATTATTTCAGAAAATCAACCATCGCAGCATAAGACTATTCATTTATTCCATTGCTGGGTGGCCTGTACACTGTGAAAATAGGTCAAGAACAGTAATCTAAATTGACTGCTGATAAATAATTAAAGCTAATGGAATTTTCTGAAATCTGTGAACTAAAATCTTTGAGAAACTGCCAGGACACACTGTCTGCTGTTGTATAGAAAGATATTTTTTATTTAACACTCCAGTTTAAATGCCATTTAAAATTACCCTTTCTATCACAGAGAAGGGAAGGAGTATGTGTTCGTCTGTAAAAGCAACCAGAAGTGTGATGCCCATCGATAGCTGCTTGGTTCATCTTCAGATGATGAGATGAGAAGTGAAGGTTCCAGTATCCTGGAACAAAGAGAAACTTCACTTTTCACCGAACTGTATTTTAAGTTCAGCTCTGCAGTTGGGGTATCACACAATATATTGTCTTGTTTTAAAAAAAAAATGTACCTGGCCTTGAACCCACGTGTGCATCAGTAAGGGAGAATCATGGCTATCATAAGTGAAATCCAGGGAAGTAAGTCCTAAAAGCAATTTGTTCTTCACAGGTAATTGTGACTCTCTCATTGGTGCTATCAGGACTTATACATTGGACAAATATTCATAGAAGTCATTATTAGAAAAGATGGCTTAATAAGAAAGCCAATTGTTTATTACAGCCAGTAAGACTACCCTTAGATCCTGTGCACCATGTAAATTTTTCCTTTTTTGAGGGGAGGGGGGTACTGGAGATTGAACCCAGAAGCATTCTATCTCCGAGCTACACTCCTAGCCCTTTTTACTTTTTATTTTGAAACAGGGTCTTGCTAAGTTGGGGAGAGTCTCACTAAGTTGCTGAGGCTAGCCTTGAACCTGTGATCCTCCTGTCTCAGCCTCCCAAGTAGTGGGATTACAGGCATGCACCAACATGCCTGGTGGGTTTTTTCTTTATTAGTGAGGAGAATTCAGCCACCATCAGAAGGCTTTAGAATACTAAAGGCATGGAATGAAGCGTCAGTAGCTAGATGCCTTGGAACGATGTGCCTTTAGGATTTGGGCCTTCAGTTGTAGAAAAGGAGTTCTTTCCTTGTCTATTGGATTAAATACCTTGATTGAAAAGAAATAACTATTTTGCAATTACTTTTTAGAGATGTTGTTTTGTTAAACTGCTATAATCTTATGTATTTACTATGTTTTCTTATATTTATAAATATAAGAAACTTCAGAAATTGAACATTTTTGCATTTTTCTAAAAAAATACTACATAGAAATGCCTGGATTTCAAAGGAAATTATTCCATTCAAATTGCCCCTACCTAGCATCTCAATCTAGGTTCTGAATACTTACATTTTGTGTTTTGAAAGATCTTCAGGATTCTTTGCTTGGGGTAGGCTGTGTAGATGTGGATATTGTCCATGGCTGTGATTAGAACCCCATCCCTTTCTGCTTCTCTAGAACACTGTTCCAACAGGAGTGAGGACTTTCTAGGTGGTCCTTGCACAGTGTGAGTAAAGCGGGTAGATGGCACTGTAAATCCTGATGGGGACTCAGGACAAGTGCTGGACATGTGCTGTGCAGAACAGGGAAGGGACCTAGAGCAAGTCAGGAGCCAGAGCTGTGCCAAGAGTCTGCAGGGGAACAGGTAGACCAGCGATTTGAAGGGCTGCAGGGAGGGTCGAGCCCCACTCCCCAGCCAGCCTCAGAAGAGGGACACAGACCCAGCAGCAGGAGCTCTAGCCAGCCCCTGCTTCCCTGTTCTCAAGTGCAGCTCCTTCCCCTGGGAGGAGGCGGGGACATGGGGGGCGGCTCCTCTGATCTTCAGTGAAGGAGACACATTGGAAAGCACACAAGAGTGACAGGTCACAGGGATCACCTTGAGTCGGTCTCAGTGTCTCTCTCTCTCTCTCTCTCTCTCTAACTCTCCAGCTGTTACTTAGAATAGCATCACTGGCACTCAGGACAGCTTGCCCTGAACAGCAGTGCTCCATGCACAATGAAAACTCCCAATACCATGACAAGCCCCAGGCTGACGGGCAGGACTGTCCTGGGACGGACAGCCAGGACACTGGGGCAGGAGATTGGACTAGATGACCTTGACGTTTCCAGGTGAACTCAATGAAGATGGTAATTTCAGGTGACTGGTTCAGAGGTTGGGATTCATAGTGCCTGACCCTGTCTCCTAATTCTCTCGGCCCATTCTGTGTGATCACTCAGCCAAAGGCTTAGTGTGCCCCAGAGTGAAGTAAAGTTTTAAAAAAGTATGTTCTATTTCAAAGATAGGGTGAATAGTGCCCCGATCCTCCTCCCCATGTCTCATCATCGATCTGGAACAGCCATCACCACCCTTGTCTCATCCTGGCCCCATCCCATAGTCCTCCTTGTAAATCAGTTTGAATCAAAAATCATATTTCATAGATATTTTAGTATGTATCTTGATAAGACAATGACCCTTTTAAAAAACACGAGTAGAGCCATGCATGGTGGCATACGCCTATAATCCCAGTACTTAGGAGGCTAAGACTGGAGAATGGAAGGTTCGAGACCAACTTCAGCAACGTAATGAGACTCTCAGCAACCTAGCAACACCCTGTTTCAAAATAAAAAATAAAAAGAGTGGGGTGTATTGAGGGTGTAGCTCAGCGGTAGAGCATCCCTAGGTTCAATTTCCAGTACCACACATACACATACACAGAGTACAGTACCTAAAATATGGTCTACTTGTAGTTTAAAAAAAACACCCTGGGACCTGTTATTTTAACTTTATTTCATTTTGTGTTAGATCATGTTTTATCAGCTGTACTAACACTTAATACATGTTTTACCATCTTCAAAATCAGCGCGGGTGTGATAATCAGTGACACCTGCATTTAAAAAGCAATTTTTTTTTTTAGTGTAGCATAGAATAATGGTACAACTTACACTTGATACTACAGAATGATTTCTTTGAACATATACCTAAGACATTTTCAAGTGAGAATTTTCTTGCTTTGAGGCCTGAGTAATGAGGGGAAAGTCAGGGGTCAGTAAACACACATAATGTTTTCCAGTCCTGGGTAAGTGCATGACTGTCACCTCTGCATGCCTGAACATTTCCTGGGGTTTTTGTGGCAAATCAGTCTCATATTTTTGCTCAGTTAAACCAATCCCAACCCTTCACCACCAAAACACATGAAGAAAATGCGAACTGAGGCCACATTACCTGGCCGGGGCAGTTCTGAAAAGAAGGTGGCACCTAGGCAGGTGCTCACTGCCAATGCTACCAACAGCTTCTGCCCCTGGCAACCTTCCAAGAGTCACAGAGTTGAGCCTTTCAGTTGACCCGGTTTAGCCCCCACAACCCTCACCCTGCCCCCACAGTGCTTGGGCAGTCCTTTTGTCACCAAAGAGGCAGGACCCCACTCCAGGGCTACCCCCAGAGAGAGTGAGCACCAGAGAGTGGCAGGTCCTGGATGTCGTCAAAACTGTCCCATAGGGCTGTGCCTCAATTACTGTGAAGTAAAAGTGGATGGGGCACTATAAAAGTTAACCCTGAGACCGGGCGTGGTGGTGCACACTTGTAATCCCAGTACTTGGGAGGCTGAGACAGGAGGATCGCAGGTTCACGGCCGGCCTCAGCTACTTAGTGAGGCCCTCCGCAACTTAGTGAGATCCTGTTTCAAAATAAAGAATAAAAAATAGGGCCGGGATTGTAGCTTGGAGGTAAAAATGCCCCTGGGTTCAATCCCCAGTACTTCAAAAAAAAAAAAAAACTTAACCCTGGATCATCAAATGTTTGTAAAATAGAGATCATCTTATGACTAAAGATGCACCTGTACCTCTACTCACTGACAGCATCTGTGCTGACTCCCTTTGGCTCCTTGTCTGTGCCAATACCACCGGTCCCAGAGCCACTCTGTCCTGGCACAGAGGTGGACCTCAGGGCAGCTGCTCAGGCAGCCACTAGCTCCGAGTCTGGCACGTGACTCCAGGATACATGGCCCACCTCCCTGCCCTGGTCTTGCTTGCCACTGGGGAGCAGCAGAGACATCACCTGGGAGCTGCCACGGGGGATCAGAAGGAGACAGAGCCTTCCAGAGACCACCCAAGTGCCCCAAATGGGCAGAAAGCTGAGATTCACACCATGAGGGTTCAGGAAGCGTGGGTCTGCTATTCCTACTTATACACCTCACAGGTGCTACTGAATGTTGCTTGGCAATTTTGTGTTTTTTGTCTCTTTTGCTTTTAAATCAGAATGCTTTTCTCCAGCAGTTCTCATTACCTAAAAAAAATGCCTTAATAGCACTTTGCTGCTCAATTTTCTGATCTAAAAAGTGTGTTGTGAATCAGCGGTTTTGAGAATAATGAAAATCCTTTTCACATAGAAGCGTCTCTGTATAAACATTACTTATTATTTGCTATGTACTCAAGGGAGAGGTTGAAATGAGCTATTTTGGCTTTTGCCAACAGACATCTGATATTAATAATCTCAAGGACATCACTTTCTGCGCATTAAGATGTTTGTTGCTTTTCGCTCAACGGATGGTACAGGATCGAAGAAAATTGATACCACTGAGAAACCTATAACTGAATTAAGTATGTAGCTGTAAGTTATTGTTAGGATTTTAAATGCATGTCAATTACCTAATTATCTTTCATTCCAATGTGGTTTCAATAGGCCTGAACTCCACTCTCTCTAGTGGGCAGTTGTAGAGAGGGGTGGGTGAATGGACGGAAGGACCAGAAGCAGCAGAGTCTGAGATTTCTGGGGCTGTCAGACGGCAAAGGGCATTCTGCTCTAAAAAGATAATAAATCATGTCATGTCCTTGCTAACTGATGACGAAGAGTCCCCTGGGTCAGAATTGAGCATCCTTGGATCTCTCTCCTTAGTTTGGTACAAAACTGGATAATCTCTGCAGGCAACAGAATTGGATAAAGAATTTCTCAAACTGCCAAAAATAAAATTAGAACGAGTGGTTTTTAGCTGGTGACTTAAAGTACGTATGTGTCAGTTTGTATATGATGTGTGAACATAGTGTTTTTTTCTTCTTCAACATGTCTCTAAATGTGTGTGTGTGTGTGTGTGTGTGTGTGTGCGTGCACGCACACAGACACACATTTGGCTTTAATGTCAAAAATTTGTTTCAGTGGGTCCGTTATGAGATAGGCAGATGCTCAAATAAGTGATTTTTCTAGAATACAGCACCTTGCTTAAGAGCAAGCTCACTTTATGTAAGGAATGATGAGAGGTGTAGTTCTTCAGCCTTCCTGGAATTCTGTCATAGAATATAGAAATAATTTTCTCACCGCCTGTGCTTCTCAAAGCTGGTGCTCTGGTGAGGTTGGCCTTGTGCCAAGTTGGCAGGTTCGAGGGAGTCCGGTGGGGCATCTGGTAGGAGGCACTATTGATGGCCTGAGCTCCAGGGCAGCTGGCTCTGGTCCCAAATCTTTGACTTTTCTGCCTCTCTCATTCCATGACCCCATCCGACTTTACTGTTTTTCTCTGAATGTAGGGCCTTTATAAGTCTTTGGAGTGATATGAGTGTCCACCCCCAGGATCATGTTGCTGTCTGGGTGGACCCTGAGTGTCAGGCCTGCACCCACACGTGGCCATGGCAATCACATCCTTGTCAAACTCTCACTGCGGCATGGATCTTAGAGAACAAGCTGGGTTCAGATCCTAACTTTTTCAGGCAGAGTCCCTTTTCTGAGCCTCAGGTGTTCTTATCTGCGCCAAGGACCAATCCCTTATGTCGGTGGGGTCATTGTGAAAAGCAGATGGATTGGGGCTCAGCACATGACAGCACTCAGTTGGTGCTCTCAGATCTCCTCTACCTTCTTCCCTCTCCTTTCCCCAGACTGTTGATTTCTCAAAATGTTTCATGTACTTGCTGCAGCTGGTTCCCATCCCCCTACTGTACTCAAGCTGTTCTCAAAGCCACCAGGAGCTCACCAGCTGCTAATCCAGCAAGCAATCATTTCCTTGGTCCTTAGCTCTGTGGCAGCATTTGATAAAAGTGACTACTGTTTCCCTCTTATGCTCCCTCCTCCCCCAGTCCTGTGTTCTTCCTGCTCTCTTCCCACTTCTCTCACCTTTCCTGCTGACCCTCTCTCCCAGAGGAGCTCTGATTTGTGAATGCATCTCTTAGCCCTGAGCTGCCCAGTGTGGTCACCACCAGCCATGTGTGGCTATGGGCCACTTGACCTGTGGCCAGTCCAAACTGATATGTGCTTAAATTGTAAAACACACACTGCGGATTGCAAAGATTTAAAAGCAAAAAAAAAAATAAGAATGTAAAATACCCTGTGAATAATTTTGTATTGATTACATGTGAAAGGATAGTATTTGGGATATATTAGGTGAAATGAAATTAAGATTAGTTTCATATGTTTCTGTTTGCATCTTTAATATGCTACTAGTTCATGTGAAGCTGTGTGTGTGGCTGGTGTGGTGTTTTTGTTGGACAGAGCTTTCTGGGAATGGGGAGCCCAGCCTTGGGGGCTCTTTTGCAGGTGGGACCATCCCCTGCTATCCAGTCCCCCACCCGCTGTGAGGAATTATTTGTTCACCCACTTGTTCTTTCATTTATTCACTCACATGCGCCTTCCGTGTCAACCGAGTCCCCCCGGTGTGCCAGGCCCTGCTGTAGGAATGCAGGAGACAGAAAAATGCCTGTATAAGGTACAGCCCAGGATTGCAGTAGTGCTCTGGACTGTTCTAGGTTGAGGGCTTCGATCAGTCTTTCTGCTGAACAGCCCCACCACCAGTTCACAGGCTGAGAGTGCCTGCACGCCAAACCACAGGCCACACCTGCAGCCTCCACTGCTGTACAGTGGGGATTATCAGGAAAGGGCCCATGCAGCCCCTTTGGGAAAGGAGCATGGGATCTGGTGTAAAATAGACCCAGCTTCCAACCTTCTAGAATTTTCAGCCCGCTAGTACCTGGGTGTTCTTAGCAAAATATTGCCTGGCCCCACATTGGATGCTGCAGCTAGAGGGGCAGTAGAACCCATTCCTGGCCCACAAGTGGCCGCCAGACTGGAAGGGAAGAGGATGCACTACTGGCACCAAGGCCGCATCTGCAGAGCTCACAGTGAGAAATGCCAGGAAGAATATCCCATGCCACTGGATCCTCCAGTGGACCTTGGAAGCCTTAGGATCCTCTTTTAATAGCCCAAGGGTCATCAGGGGCTACCATCTGTCAGACACAGCAGAGCAGGGCCAGAGGCCCGCCCCACCAGCACTGTCCCTTTGGGGCAGGAGCAGTTAGCTCCTGGCCCAGCTAGGGGCTCAGCCTGGGCCCCTGGGCAGCGCAGGGCCTGGAGGGAGCCACACTTCTCACTGACAGTTGAAAAGCAAGTATCTCACTGGGGTTATTTTCCTTGAATTTTTCACATCTCATTTTTAAAAATAAGATTAATGCAGGTTTGTGGCCCTTCCCCATTTGAGAGGAAGGTTCACTTGTATGGTCTGTTTTTTAGAATTCAGTCAATTCTGGTTGCATTGGGCTTGGGTGCCGTGGACTGTCAGCCCCGGGTTAGGGCGAGTCAGAGTCTCTCTCTGCGCTGGCACTTACCTTAGCACCCTGCTAGTTAGTGGGAAAACTGGATAACACAGTGACATCTCATTAACGAGCCGCCTTCATACACAGTCAGCCTTTTTGGAAAATCAACAACAAATTCCACCATAGTCTTGCGTTTGTAGTCTGTGACCACAGTAGTTCTGTAGGGTCATTCTGCCTGCTGCCCCTGCCTGGGGGAGGAAGAAGGGAAGGGATGGGCCACCCCTCCAGAGGGAGTCTGCAGGGCTTTCCATCTCCACCCTTTGCTGTCCCATGGGGGAGGGAGGCCAGGCCACGCCGAGTCCTCACCCCCAGGCATATATAGTACACTTATCTGCATTTATACCTCCTGTGTTGTCCCCTGCGACCACCAAATTTCTTGCAAAGAAGTGTGGCTTGTTCCGCTTATTGAAAACCGAGACCCTGGCTGGAATCAGACAGAAATTTTGCTTTAGTCATTCTTTGTCCTTTTCATCCTCTTTCCCCTCATTTCCCTTTCAGGGTTTTATTTTGCTCTCTGTCTTTCTGAGAATACAGAGGGCTACACGAAATCATGTTTTACTTTCCTGTTGCTGCTCTAGCAATTTACCATTATCTTAATGGTTTAAAAACAACAAAATTCCATCTGACAATGCTAGCAGTCAGGAACCCAAAATGGATTTACGGGGCTCACATGAGGATCCAGCAAGTTACGTGCCTTCAGAAGCTCTAGCAGGAATTCGTTTCCTCTCCTTCTCCAGGCTGCCCACATTCCCTTACCTGTGCCCCGACATTGTTCCAACCTCTCTCCTGTCCTCAAATCCCCTTCTCTGACCCACCTGCCTTCTCGTAGGGACTCCTAGGATGACATTGATCCCATCTGGATAATCCAGGGCCATCTCCTCACCTTATGGTCCCTAACTTAATTACATCCCCAAAGTCCCTTTCACCATGTAACCTAATGTATGCACGGGTTCCAGGGACCAGGATGTGGACATCTGTAGGAGACCATTATTGTGCCTACTGTCCATTCATTCCAGATAGCCATATTTACTTAAGAAGATACTGGTAATGAGCTTGGTTACTTTTTGTCTTTGAACTTGGTGTAGAAATACAGAAAATCATCCATCCATCAGAGAAGCGAAAAGAAAATGTTGGCTTCTCCAAGGAAATAACGGTATCATGTTTAGGAATGCATCCTTTAGGAAAATGCATAGCTAAAAGGGAAATTACAATACTTCTTGCTTAAGTGTTTTACAGAGTTACAATACTTAATAACATGGGGTGGTTATGTTTGACAAAAGTTTGTCGTGCTGTCTTGCTCAGTGGGACCCTGCAGTGATAGAGATGTTCCAGATCTCCCTGCCTCAGGTGGTCACTGAGCCCTTGAAATGTGGCCAGAGTGACTGCGGAGCTGAATCCTTCAACTTCATCTAATTATAATTAAGTTACAGTTAAACATGATAGACACATGGGGCTGGTGGCCCCTGCACTGGTCCACACAGGCTAGAGCAAGACTTCTTAACTGGGCTCTCTAGGTAGGTCTTAGGAGGCACCAGTGAAATCATTTATAGTTTTATTTCTGAGGGAAAGAGTAGCTTTCTTCAGATTCTCAGAAAGTTTCATGACCCAAAAAAGTTAAGTTCCCCCTGCTCCCAAGGAAAACCATATAGAGTACTGGACAATACAAAATGCTTGGAGCTGCCCTTCCCAACACTATGGGGTCATTCCCCCTTCAGTGAGCTATTTTACAGGAGCTGAGGATGGAGGGGGTCTTTGATTTAGGTGCTTGTCTAAAAGAACCCAAAATACTGTTAAGCAGTTACTGAAAGAGCTTGCACACACCTACACTTCCTTTCAGCTGCTAAAAGAACCATGGCATCCCAGAGCAGGAAAGGCCAGGGGGTCACTCTCTTCATCCACCTTCACAGAAGGCCTGATGGTCCCCATCCCAGAGAGCACTGCTTTCCATGGAACCCAGTAAGAGAAGTTATTGATATAGTCCACCACCTACTATTAATAAAAAGTACCAACCACATTTTTATTCTTCCTTCTCTAACCAGGAAGATGTGGTTATCCTTAAGCACGTTAGAGAAGGGGACCTGAGGCTCAGGAGGGAAGTGGTGTGTACATGTCCCCACAGTTAGTGAGTGGCTGAGCCAGAATTCAGAATCAGGGCTGCCCTACTCTGCCATCTTTCTTCCATGTTCTGGACCCCTTGACACTTCACCCTTGCTCCACTCTTCCATGCCTTGACTCAGGAGCACTGGACAGAATCCAGGCTCTCATTTGCCCAGGTGTACCTATACATTGGATGGCAACTGTTCTAAGAGATTACAGGTGTACTGCCCACAGACAGGTACACTGAGAACTGAGCCCTCTGGCTACAGAAATCCTGCCTGTCTCCTTTAATTGAATTTACCTTTTCTCCTGTGTTTTCCCGTAGCATTGGGTTTGCTTTTCTGAAATAATACCTTTTTTTATTCCTGTGTCATGGTTTGACTAATGTGTTTGTCTTTACCAGTACTAGTAGGTTTCAATTGGGCTTGTACAATTAGGCTTGTCAGCAGTGGAACTTAAAAAAATTGTTAGATGCCTAGGCCTCATCCCAGATAATGGCGAATCTGATTGGGCACACAGATCATGCTTCAGAAAAGTGGTTTATACACCCAAACTCTCAGTGAAGAAGTTGCCTTCTTCAAGTCTTTTCAAAGTATTTGAAGCACTTTTTCAGCTGCTTCATTTTAAATAAAATACTCCCAAGGAGATCATATGAGCATGCCTACAGGATGTCCCAGTGTTATAAAACAGGTACAGTATCCAAGCCTGTTATAAAACAAGATTCGGGCCGGGCAAGGTGGTGCACGCTTGTAATCCCAGTACTTTGGGAAGCGGAGACCGGAGGATCCAGGTTTGCGGCCAGCCTCAGCTCTCACTCTCTCTCTCTCTCTCTCGCCCTCTCTTTCCCTCCCTGTTTTTCTCTCTCTCTCTACTTAGTGAGGCCCTCTGCAACTTTGTGAGACCCAGTTTCAAAATAAAGTATAAAAAAAATAGGGCCGGGGGTGTAGCGCGGAGGTAGAACGCCCCTGGGTTCAATCCCTGGTACTGCCAAAAAAAAAAAAAAAACAAGCTTCGGATAAAATTTCCAGTGACTATATCAGACACGGATTCAAAACAGGCAAGATTTCACCTTAATAGTACACAAAATAGCAGCTAAAATGCAAGACGGTGACCCAAATGTGTTTCAGATAGAAGCAGCATCAAACTTACATTATAATGTATTTTATTCTAAGTCAATGATCTCACATAGACCAACAGCAAAAATGAACCAGGACTTAGTAAGTTGCATTCTTATGTGAGTGTAAATTCTGGAATCAGCACGGTTCATGTTTTCAGGAGTGAAGGTTGGGAGAGGGATCAGGATGACTTTGTGTAATAATAAAAAGTAATGTATGTTTTCCTTTTCTTTCCTTCTCCACCGGCTGTTTCCTGACCCACTCCTCTTGCTCCAGGATTTGCGCAAGCAGGTAGCGCCGCTGCTAAAGAGCTTCCAAGGAGAGGTAAGTCTTTATATTCATCTTATATCCTGAGCCACCCTTTGTCCTTGCTGTCTTTTTATGTGCATTAAGTAAATGCCATTGACAGAGGGCACCTACCCAGACAGAGCCTTCCTGGCTGCACTGACCCTGCATCATGCAGATTTTGCATTTTGCAGCGGGTTTTTTCCACCAGGTCCTCAGTGAAATCCCTTCTAGAAAGAGATGCCATATTCAGGATTGAAAAAGGTGTGGTGGGCTTAGGGGACAAATGTCATTGTGTTTCCCACGGTGTACTAAGGTTGCTCAGGCTACGACCATTCCATTAGGTGCCCACAAACCCCCTTAAGGGAGCCCCCTGTGCCAAGAGCTAGTCTTGGCTGCTGTCACCAGGATGCCTTCCATGAGGAACAGATGGACAGAACATTCTGGTTCTTAGTGAGAGGCTGTCGGGAGAGCGGAATTTCACTTGACCCAAAACCCAGAGCATCAGGCAGGAGTTTCTGGAGGAAGTCTGGGCTCGGTGTTGGAAGTGTTTTCTAATGAGTCCTTCCAGAGAAGGGCTGAGCTATCTAGTAGAGGGACCAGGGGTGGCAAGTCACCCAAGACATCTGCCTGGCTACTCTGTTAATGGGAATAACACCTACACAGAGCACTGAGGGTGAAGGCAAGTGACGTGCAAGCTCCTTCCCAGCCCTCCTATAGAGATACAGTAAATTGTAGAAAATTCACAATTCAGAAATGGTGTTGTGGTAGCCGGGCGTGGTGGCGCACGCTTGTAATCCCAGTACTTTGGAGGCTGAGACCGGAAGATCTGGGTTCGCAGCCAGCCTCAACTACTTAGTGAGGCCCTCCGCAACTTAGTGAGACCGTTTCAAAATAAAGAATAAAATATAGGGCTGGGGGTGTAGCTCAGAGGTAGAATGCCCCTGGGTTCAATCCCCAGTACCGCAAAAAAAAAAAAAAAGAAATGGTGTTGTGGTAGAGTTATTCTCACCTCCTCAGTGTTGGAAAAATGGAAGTTGTGACAATGTCATGCTGATGAGGAGACAAAGCAAGAGTCTTTCAAAACCCTTGAAAGGGACTACGTTGGTACAGTCCTAGGAATTATGTTTTCTTGAAGCTACCTAGATTGCAGAGGATACAGAAAGCATGGGGAAGGGGCAGGATTAAGGGAAGCTAGTCGGTGGGTTCTGGCTGGGACACAAGTGAAGTGCGCTGGTGCCTTATACAGACATGCGTCCAGGAAGGCTGGGTTTCAGGGCCCAGAGCTCTGGTCTGAGTGACTGGACTGCCATTTGACAAATCCTCAGCAGACAGATGATAGCATAGGGGAGGGAACAAATGAGGTGCCTTGGGAAGGTATGAGCCAAAGGCCAGAAGGCAGATTCCAGGACATTTAAGGGATCCACATAGAATGAAGAGGGCAGAAATGGCTGTGGGTGATCACTGAAGATTTCAGAAGATGAATCAGTACCCTCCTTTTTGTTTATAATATCCAGCCTCATCGAGCCCCTATGTCCTTAGTGTGGTAAGGCCTAGAGGGATGCCAGTATCCCAGGTCTCTGCGGGCCTCCAATAGTCTTTTCCTCAGCATTGATCTCCCAGCTCTCACTCGATGAGTAAAACTGCTCTTGATCCTACCTGCACTTGATCTTAACTGTTCTCTTACTTGCTCAGCAGCTTTTGAGAGAGGCCCAGTGGCTTAGGATTTCTCTCACCAAAAAAAGCCCAGTGGGCTTTTTGTGTGTTCCCATGTGTTTCTTTCCTTTTGAAAAATTTTAAAGCTACATAAGAGTAGAAAGCTTAGTACAAGTTGAGCATGGTGGCACACACCCGCAATCCCAGTACTTGGGAGGCTGAGACCGGAGGATCACAGGTTTGAGGCCAGGCTGAGCAACTTAGCAAGACCCTTAGCAATTTATTGAGACCCTGTTTCAAAATTTAAAAAAATAAATAAAAAGGGATGGTAGTCTAGCTCAGACATAGAATGCCCCTGAGTTCAATCCAGGAAGGAAGGAAGGGAGGGAGGGAAGGAGGGAGGGAGGGAGGGAGGGAGGGAGGCAGGCAGGCAGGCAGGCAGGCAGGCAGGCAGGCTCAATACAGTGAACACCTGTATAGTATCTTTCAAGTTATCTCATATTCATATACAATCAAATTTCTCTAATTATCTCAAGATGTCTCTTATAACTGCCATCACCCCTCCCTCAGTAGGGTCCAGTCAGGTTCACATATTGCAATTGGATTTGGTAACACACATACACACACACACACACACACACACATCTTCACATCTTTAGTCTGTTTTGATGTAGAATGCCCTCTCCATTACTCTTACCTTTGTTTTATTTATTTATTTTATTACATTGATTTTTGTGGGGAGAAGAATCTAAGCCACTTATCTTACAGATTAGCCCACATTCTCCATGGAGTTGGCTTTGATTTGGTTTTGGATATATGGCTTTGAATATATCAATGGGTTGTCTTTGGATATATCAAATTTGAAATGCCTCAGCCAGGTACATTAGCACACACCTGTAATCCCAGTACTTGGGACCCTGAGACAGGAGGATCACAGGTTCGCAACCAGCCTTGGCAACTTAGCGAGGCCTTCCACAAATTAGTGAGACCCTGTTTCCAAATAAAAAATAAAATAGGGCTGAGTGTGTAGCTTGGAGGTAGAACACACCTAGGTTCAATCCCCAGACACACACACACACACACACACACACACACACACACACACACAGTTGAAATGCCTCTAGGGGTTGGTGATGTGTCTCAGTGGTAGAGCAGTTGCCTAGCATGTGTGAGCACCTGGGTTCAATCCCCACCACGCATGGGGGAAAAATGCCCGAGAGACATCTAAGCATCCCATTTGCCTACTTCTAAAAGTCTATTTAGCCAGGTATGGTGGCGCATGCTTGTAATCCCAGTACTTGGGAGGCTGAGACAGGAGGAT